>RQOL01000332.1:0-49305 GCA_013076295.1 Sanderia malayensis
TGTGTAAATTTTGGGAAAGAATGTTAATATCACCAGAAAAAGTAGAAAGGGTGAATTTCAATCAATCAGTTTTAGCTGTATTAACGTGGATTCATGTGTAAATTGTGGGAATTAATGTTAAAATCACGGAAAACAAGTAAAAATGGGGTATTCAATCAGTCAGTTTTTCCTGTATTACCCTAATTCATGTGTAAATTGTGGAAACGAATGATAATATCACAGGAAAAAGTAAAAAGGGTGACTTTCAATCAGTCATTTTTAGCTGTATTAACGTGGATTCATGGTGTAAATTGTGGGAATGAACGTCAATATTGCGGAAAAAAAGTAAAAAGAGTGTATTTCAATCAGTCAGTTATCCCTGTATTTACTTTAATTCATGTGTAAATTGTGGGAATGAAGTTAATATCACGGAAAAGAGTGAAAAGGGTGAATTTCAATCAGTCAATTGTCCTGTATTAACGTGGATTCATGTGTAAATTGTGGGAATGAATGTTAATATCACGGAAAACAAGTAAAAAAGGTGTATTTCAATCAGTCAGTTTTACATGTTTATAAGGTCAATTCATGTGTAAATTGTGGGAATTAATGTTAATATCACGGAAAACAAGTAAAAATGGTGTAATTCAATCAGTCAGTTTTCCCTGTATTTACGTTAATTCATGTGTAATTTGTGAGAATGAATGTTAAAATCACGGAAGAAAGTAAAAAGGGTGAATTTCAATCAGTCAATTTTAGCTGTATTAAAGTGGATTCATGTCTAAGTTGTTGGAATGAATGTTAATATCACGGAAAACAAGTGAAAAGAGTGTATTTCAATCAGTCAGTTTTTCCTGTATTTACGTTAATTCATGTGTAAATTGTGGGAATGAAGGTTAATATCACGGAAAAAAGTAAAAAGGGTGAATTTGAATCAGTCAACTTTACCTGTATTAACGTGGATTCACATGAAAATTGTGGGAATGAATGTCAATATCACGGAAAATAAGTAAAAAAGGTGTATTTTAATCAGTCAGTTTTACATGTTTATAAAGTCAATTCATGTGTAAATTGTAGGAATTAATGTTAATATCACGGAAACAAGTAAAAAAGTGTATTTCAATTAGTCAGGTTTACATGTATATAAAGTCAATTCATATGTAAGTTGTGTGAATGAAAGTTAATATCACGGAAAACAAGTAAAAATGGTGTATTTCAATCGGTCAGTTTTTCCTGTATTTACCCTAATTCATGTGTAAATTGTGGAAATGCAGGTTAATATCATGGAAAAGAGTGAAAAGGGTGAATTTCAATCAGTCAATTTTACCTGTATTAACGTGGATTCATGTGTAAATTGTGGGAATGAATGTTAATATCACGGAAAACAAGTAAAAAAGGTGTATTTCAATCAGTCAGTTTTACATGTTTATAAGGTCAATTCATGTGTAAATTGTGGGAATTAATGTTAATATCACGGAAAACAAGTAAAAATGGTGTAATTCAATCAGTCAGTTTTCCCTGTATTTACGTTAATTCATGTGTAATTTGTGAGAATGAATGTTAAAATCACGGAACAAAGTATAAAGGGTGAATTTCAATCAGTAAAATTTAGCTGTATTAAAGTGGATTCATGTCTAACTTGTTGGAATGAATGTTAATATCACGGAAAACAAGTAAAAAAGGTGTATTTCAATCAGTCAGTTTTACATGTTTATAAGGTCAATTCATGTGTAAATTGTGGGAATTAATGTTAATATCACTGAAAACAAGTAAAAATGGTGTAATTCAATCAGTCAGTTTTCCCTGTATTTACGTTAATTCATGTGTAATTTGTGAGAATGAATGTTAAAATCACGGAAAAAAGTAAAAAGGGTGAATTTCAATCAGTGAATTTTAGCTGCATTAACGTGGATTCATGTGGAAAATGTGGGAATGAATGTTAATATCACGGAAAACAAGTAATTAAGGTGTACTTTACTCAGTCTAATGAACTGTATTATCGTGGATTCATGTGGAAAATGTGGGAATGAATGTAAATATCCCAGTAAACAAGTAAAAAATTTGTATTTCAATCGGCCAATTTTACCTGTATATAAAGTCAATTCATGTGTAAATTGTGGGAATTAATGTTAAAATCACGGAAAAAAAGTAAAAAAAGTGTAATTCAATCAGTCAGGACTAGCTGTATTTAAGTGGATTCATGTGTAAATTGTGGGAATGAATGTTAATATAACGGAAAGCCAGTAAAAATGGTGTTTTTCAATCAGTCCGTTTCACATGAATATAAAGTCAATTTATGTGTAAAGTGTGGGAATTAATGTTACTTTCACGGAAGACAAGTAAAAATGGTGCATTTCAATCAGCCAGTGTCACCTGTTTTTACGTTAATTCCGGTGGAAATTGTGGGAAAGAATTTTAAAATCACGGAAAAGATGTAAAAAAGGGGTAATTCAATCAATCAGGATTAGCTGTATTAAGGTGGATTGATGTGTAAGTTATGCGAATGAATGCTAATATAACGGAAAACATATAAAAATGGTGTATTTCAATCAGTCAGTTTTACATGTATATAAAGTCAATTCATATGTAAATTGTGGGAATGAATGTTAATATCACGGAAAACAAGTAAAAAAGGTGTATTTCAATCAGTCAGTTTTACATGTTTATAAGGTCAATTCATGTGTAAATTGTGGGAATTAATGTTAATATCACGGAAAACAAGTAAAAATGGTGTAATTCAATCAGTCAGTTTTCCCTGTATTTACGTTAAATCATGTGTAATTTGTGAGAATGAATGTTAAAATCACGGAAAAAAGTAAAAAGGGTGAATTTCAATCAGTCAATTTTAGCTGTACTAAAGTGGATTCATGTGTAAATTGTGAGAATGAATGTTAAAATCACGGAAAAAAGTAAAAAGGGTGAATTTCAATCAGTAAAATTTAGCTGTATTAAAGTGGATTCATGTCTAACTTGTTGGAATGAATGTTAATATCACGGAAAACAAGTAAAAAAGGTGTATTTCAATCAGTCAGTTTTACATGTTTATAAGGTCAATTCATGTGTAAATTGTGGGAATTAATGTTAATATCACGGAAAACAAGTAAAAATGGTGTAATTCAATCAGTCAGTTTTCCCTGTATTTACGTTAATTCATGTGTAATTTGTGAGAATGAATGTTAAAATCACGGAAAAAAGTAAAAAGGGTAAATTTCAATCAGTGAATTTCAGCTGCATTAACGTGGATTCATGTGGAAAATGTGGGAATGAATGTTAATATCACGGAAAACAAGTAATTAAGGTGTACTTTACTCAGTCTAATGAACTGTATTATCGTGGATTCATGTGGAAAATGTGGGAATGAATGTAAATATCCCAGTAAACAAGTAAAAAATTTGTATTTCAATCGGCCAATTTTACCTGTATATAAAGTCAATTCATGTGTAAATTGTGGGAATTAATGTTAAAATCACGGAAAACAAGTAAAAAAAGTGTAATTCAATCAGTCAGGACTAGCTGTATTTAAGTGGATTCATGTGTAAATTGTGGGAATGAATGTTAATATAACGGAAAACCAATAAAAATGGTGTTGTTCAATCAGTCCGTTTCACATGAATATAAAGTCAATTTATGTGTAAAGTGTGGGAATTAATGTTACTTTCACGGAAAACAAGTAAAAATCTTGCATTTCAATCAGCCAGTGTCACCTGTTTTTACGTTAATTCCCGTGGAAATTGTGGGAAAGAATTTTAAAATCACGGAATAGATGTAAAAAAGGTGTAATTCAATCAATCAGGATTAGCTGTATTAAGGTGGATTGATGTGTAAGTTATGCTAATGAATGCTAATATAACGGAAAACATATAAAAATGGTGTATTTCAATCAGTCAGTTTTACATGTATATAAAGTCAATTCATATGTAAGTTGTGTGAATGAAAGTTAATATCACGGAAAACAAGTAAAAATGGTGTATTTCAATCGGTCAGTTTTTCCTGTATTTACCCTAATTTATGTGTAAATTGTGGAAATGCAGGTTAATATCATGGAAAAGAGTGAAAAGGGTGAATTTCAATCAGTCAATTTTATCTGTATTAACGTGGATTCATGTGTAAATTGTGGGAATGAATGTTAATATCACGGAAAACAAGTAAAAAAGGTGTATTTCAATCAGTCAGTTTTACATGTTTATAAGGTCAATTCATGTGTAAATTGTGGGAATTAATGTTAATATCACGGAAAACAAGTAAAAATGGTGTAATTCAATCAGTCAGTTTTCCCTGTATTTACGTTAAATCATGTGTAATTTGTGAGAATGAATGTTAAAATCACGGAAAAAAGTAAAAAGGGTGAATTTCAATCAGTCAATTTTAGCTGTATTAAAGTGGATTCATGTGTAAATTGTGGGAATGAATGTTAATATCACGGAAAACAAGTAAAAAAGGTGTATTTCAATCAGTCAGTTTTACATGTTTATAAGGTCAATTCATGTGTAAAGTGTGGGAATTAATGTTAATATCACGGAAAGCAAGTAAAAATGGTGTAATTCAATCAGTCAGTTTTCCCTGTATTTACGTTAATTCATGTGTAATTTGTGAGAATGAATGTTAAAATCACGGAAAAAAGTAAAAAGGGTGAATTTCAATCAGTCAATTTTAGCTGTATTAAAGTGGATTCATGTGTAAATTGTGGGAATCAATGTTAATATCACGGAAAACAAGTAAAAAAGGTGTATTTCAATCAGTCAGTTTTACATGTTTATAAGGTCAATTCATGTGTAAATTGTGGGAATTAATGTTAATATCACGGAAAACAAGTAAAAATGGTGTAATTCAATCAGTCAGTTTTCCCTGTATTCACGTTAATTCATGTGTAATTTGTGAGAATGAATGTTAAAATCACGGAAAAAAGTAAAAAGGGTGAATTTCAATCAGTGAATTTTAGCTGCATTAACGTGGATTCATGTGTAAATTGTGGGAATGAAAGTTAATATCACGGGAAACAAGTAAAAAGGTGTATTTCAATCAGTCAGTTTTACATTTATAGAAAGTCAATTCACGTGTAAAGTGTGGGAAAGAATGTTAAAATTACGGAAAACAATTAAAAAATGGGGAATTCAATCAGTCAGGGTTAACTGTTTTAACGTGGATTCATGTGTAATTTATGAGAATGAATGTTAAAATCACGGAAAACAAGTAAAAAAAGTGTGATTCAATCAGTCAGGACTAGCTGTATTCAGGTGGATTCATGTGTAAATTGTGGGAATGAGTGTTAATATAACGGAAAGCAAGTAAAAATGGTGTTCTTCAATCAGTCCGTTTTACATGTATATGTAGTGTTCATGAAATACCTCATGTGCACACAGCATGCACAGCATGTTACATTATATAATAAGTTATGATGTAATGTAACATTGATTCAGTCAAGATAGAGATAGATCGTAATGTAGTCGTGTGCTGACTCCCTCTCGCTAACAACTTCAAAGATATTACAGTATATAAAGTCAATTTATGTGTAAAGTGTAGGAATTAATGTTAGCTTCACGGAAAACAAGTAAAAATGGTGTATTTCAATCAGCCAGTGTCACATGTTTTTACGTTAATTCCCGTGTAAATTTTGGGAAAGAATTTTAAAATCACGGAATAGATGTAAAGAAGGTGTAATTCAATCAATCAGGACTAGCTGTATTAGGGTGGATAAATGTGTAAGTTATGGGAATGAATGTTAATATAACGGAAAACAAATAAAAATGGTGTATTTCAATCAGTCAGTTTTACATCTATATAAAGTCAATTCCTGTGTAAGTTGTGTGAATGAAAGTTAATATCACGGAAAACAAGTAAGAATGGTGTATTTCAATCAGTCAGTTTTTAATGTATTTACCTTAATTCATGTGTATACTGTGGAAATGAATGAAAATATCACGGGAAAAAGTAAAAAGGGTGAATTTCAATCAGTCAATTTTAGCTGTATTAACGTGGATTCATGTGTTAATTGTGGGAATGAACGTCAATATTGCGGAAAAAAAGTAAAAAGAGTGTATTTCAATCAGTCAGTTATCCCTGTATTTACGTTAATTCATGTGTGAATTGTGGGAATGAAGGTTAATATCACGGAAAAAAGTGAAAAGGGTGAATTTCAATGAGTCAATTTTACCTGTATTAAAGTGGATTCATGTCTAACTTGTGGGAATGAATGTTAATATCACGGAAAACAAGTAAAAAAGGTGCATTTCAATCAGTCAGTTTTACATGTTTATAAGGTCAATTCATGTTTAAATTGTGGGAATTAATGTTAATATCACGGAAAACAAGTAAAAATGGTGTAATTCAATCACTCAGTTTTCCCAGTATTTTCGTTAATTCATGTGTAAATTTTGGGAAAGAATGTTAATATCACGAGAAAAAGTAAAAAGGGTGAATTTCAATCAATCAGTTTTAGCTGTATTAACGTGGATTCATGTGTAAATTGTGGGAATTAATGTTAAAATCACGGAAAACAAGTAAAAAAAGTGTAATTCAATCAGTCAGGACTAGCTGTATTTAAGTGGATTCATGTGTAAATTGTGGGAATGAATGTTAATATAACAGAAAGACAGTAAAAATGGTGTTGTTCAATCAGTCCGCTTTACATGAATATAAAGTCAATTTATGTGTAAAGTGTGGGAATTAATGTTACTTTCACGGAAAATAAGTAAAAATGGTGCATTTCAATCAGCCAGTGTCGCCTGTTTTTACGTTAATTCCCGTGGAAATTGTGGGAAAGAATTTTAAAATCACGGAAAAGATGTAAAAATGGTGTAATTCAATCAATCAGGATTAGCTGTATTAAGGTGGATTGATGTGTAAGTTATGCGAATGAATGCTAATATAACGGAAAACAAATAAAAATGGTGTATTTCAATCAGTCAGTTTTACATGTATATAAAGTCAATTCATATGTAAGTTGTGTGAATGAAAGTTAATATCACGGAAAACAAGTAAAAAAGGTGTATTTCAATCAGTCAGTTTTTCCTGTATTTACCCTAATTCATGTGTAAATTGTGGAAATGAATGATAATATCACGGAAAAAGCAAAAATGGTGACTTTCAATCAGTCATTTTTAGCTGTATTAACGTGGATTCATGTGTAAATTTTGGGAATGAACGTCAATATTGCGGAAAAAAAGTAAAAAGAGTGTATTTCAATCAGTCAGTTATCCCTGAATTTACTTTAATTCATGTGTAAATTGTGGGAATGAAGGTTAATATCACGGAAAAGAGTGAAAAGGGTGAATTTCAATCAGTCAATTTTTCCTGTATTAACGTGGATTCATGTGTAAATTGTGGGAATCAATGTTAATATAACGGAAAACAAGTAAAAAAGGTGTATTTCAATCAGTCAGTTTTACATGTTTATAAGGTCAATTCATGTGTAAATTGTGGGAATTAATGTTAATATCACGGAAAACAAGAAAAAAGAGTGTATTTCAATCAGTCAGCTTTTCCTGTATTTACGTTAATTCATGTGTAAATTGTGGGAGTTAATGTTAAAATCACAGAAAACAAGTAAATAAAGTGTAATTCAATCAGTCAGGACTAGCTGTATTAAGGTGGATTCATGCGCAAGTTGTGGGAATGAATGTTAATATCACGGAAAAAAAGTAAAAAAGGTGTAATTCAATCAGTCAGGATTAGCTGTATTAACGTGGATTCATGTGTAATTTGTGGGAATGAAAGTCAAAATCACGGAAAAAAGTAAAAAAGGTGTGTTTCAATTAGTCAACTTTAAATGTTTATAAAGTCAATTCACGTGTAAAGTGTGGGAAAGAATGTTAAAATTACGGAAAACAATTAAAAAAGGGGTAATTCAATCAGTCAGGATTAACTGTTTTAACGTGGATTCATGTGTAATTTGTGAGAATGAATGTTAAAATCACGGAAAAAAGTAAAAAGGGTGAATTTCAATCAGTCAATTTTAGCTGTATTAAAGTGGATTCATGTCTAAGTTGTTGGAATGAATGTTAATATCACGGAAAACAAGTAAAAAGAGTGGAATTTCAATCAGTCAGTTTTTCCTGTACTTACGTTAATTCATGTGTAAATTGTGGGAATGAATGTTAATATCACGGAAAAAAGTGAAAAGGGTGAATTTCAATCAGTCAATTTTACCTGTATTAACGTGGATTCATATGTAAATTGCGGGAATGAATGTTAATATCACGGAAAACAAGTAAAAATGCTGTATTTCAATCAGTCAGAATTAGCTGTATTAACGTGGATTCATGTGTAATTTGTGGGAATGGAAGTCAAAATCACGGAAAAAAGTAAAAAAGGTGTGTTTCAATCAGTCAATTTAGCTGTATTAAAGTGGATTCATGTCTAAGTTGTTGGAATGAATGTTAATATCACGGAAAACAAGTATTAACGTGGATTCATGTGTAAAATGTGGGAATGAATGTAAATATCCCAGTAAACAAGTAAAAAAGGTGTATTTCAATCAGCCACTTTTACCTGTATATAAAGTCAATTCATGTTTAAATTGTGGGAATGAATGTTAATAACACGCAACAAAAGTAAAAAGGGTGTATTTCAATCAGTCAGTTTTACATGTTTATAATGTCAATTCATGTATAAATTGTGGCAATGAATGTTAATATAACGAGTAAAAAGTAAAAATGGTGTTGTTCAATCAGTCCGTTTTACATGAATATAAAGTCAATTTATGTGTAAAGTGTGGGAATTAATGTTACTTTCACGGAAAATAAGTAAAAATGGTGCATTTCAATCAGCCAGTGTCACCTGTTTTTACGTTAATTCCCGTGGAAATTGTGGGAAAAAATTTTAAAATCACGGAAAAGATGTAAAAATGGTGTAATTCAATCAATCAGGATTAGCTGTATTAAGGTGGATTGATGTGTAAGTTATGCGAATGAATGCAAATATAACGGAAAACAAATAAAAATGGTGTATTTCAATCAGTCAGTTTTACATGTATATAAAGTCAATTCATATGTAAGTTGTGTGAATGAAAGTTAATATCACGGAAAACAAGTAAAAATGGTGTTTTTCAATCAGTCAGTTTTTCCTGTATTTACCCTAATTCATGTGTAAATTGTGGAAATGAATGATAATATCAGGGGAAAAAGTAAAAAGGGTGACTTTCAATCAGTCATTTTTAGCTGTATTAACGTGGATTCATGTGTAAATTGTGGGAATGAACGTCAATATTGCGGAAAAAAAGTAAAAAGAGTGTATTTCAATCAGTCAGTTATCCCTGTATTTACGTTAATTCATGTGTAATTTGTGAGAATGAATGTTAAAATCACGGAAAAAAGTAAAAAGGGTGAATTTCAATCAGTCAATTTTAGCTGTATTAAAGTGGATTCATGTCTAAGTTGTTGGAATGAATGTTAATATCACGGAAAACAAGTGAAAAGAGTGTATTTCAATCAGTCAGTTTTTCCTGTATTTATGTTAATTCATGTGTAAATTGTGGGAATGAATGTTAATATCACAGGAAAAAGTAAAAAGGGTGAATTTCAATCAGTGAATTTTAGCTGCATTAACGTGGATTCATTTGGAAAATGTGGGAATGAATGTTAATATCACGGAAAACAAGTAATTAAGGTGTACTTTACTCAGTCTAATGAACTGTATTATCGTGGATTCATGTGTAAATTGTGGGAATGAATGTAAATATCACGGAAAAAAGTAAAAGGGTGCATTTCAATCAGTTAATTTTAGCTGCATTAACGTTGATTCCTGTCTAAATTATGGGAATGAATGATAATATCACAGAAAACAAGTAAAAGGAGTGTATTTCAATCAGTCAGTTTTCCCTGTATTTACGTTAATTTATGTGTAATTTGTGGGAATAAATGTTAATATCACGGAGAAAAGTGAAAAGGGTGAATTTCAGTCAGTCAACTTTACCTGTATTAACGTGGATTCACATGTAAATTGTGGGGAATGAAAGTTAATATCAGGGAAACAAGTGAAAAAAGTGTATTTCATTTAGTCAGGTTTAGCTCTATTAACGTAGATTCATGTGTAAATTGCGGCAAAGAATGTTAATATAACGGAAAACAAGTAAAAAAGGTGTATTTCAATCAGTCAGTTTCCCCTGAATTTACGTCAATTCATGTGTAAATTGTGGGAATGAATGTTAATATCACGCAACAAAAGTAAAAAGTGTGTATTTCAATCAGTCAGTTTTACATGTTTATAATGTCAATTCATGTGTAAATTGTGCGAATTAATTTTAATATAACGGAAAACAAGTAAAAAAGGTGTATTTCAATCAGTCAGTTTCCCCTGTATTTACGTCAATTCATGTGTAAATTGTGGGAATGAATGTTAATATCACGCAACAAAAGTAAAAAGGGTGTATTTCAATCAGTCAGTTTTACATGTTTATAATGTCAATTCATGTGTAAATTGTGGCAATGAATGTTAATATAACGGAAAACAAGTAAAAAAGGTGCATTTCAATCAGTCAGTTTTACATGTTTATAGGGTCAATTGATGTTTAAGTTGTGGGAATTAATGTTAATATCACGGAAAACAAGTAAAAATGGTGTAATTCAATCACTCAGTTTTCCCAGTATTTTCGTTAATTCATGTGTAAATTTTGGAAAAGAATGTTAATATCACGAGAAAAACTAAAAAGGGTGAATTTCAATCAATCAGTTTTAGCTGTATTAACGTGGATTCATGTGTAAATTGTGGGAATTAATGTTAAAATCACGGAAAACAAGTAAAAAAAGTGTAATTCAATCAGTCAGGACTAGCTGTATTTAAGTGGATTCATGTGTAAATTGTGGGAATGAATGTTAATATAACGGAAAGACAGTAAAAATGGTGTTGTTCAATCAGTCCGCTTTACATGAAAATAAAGTCAATTTATGTGTAAAGTGTTGGAATTAATGTTACTTTCACGGAAAATAAGTAAAAATGGTGCATTTCAATCAGCCAGTGTCACCTGTTTTTACGTTAATTCCCGTGGAAATTGTGGGAAAGATTTTTAAAATCACGGAAAAGATGTAAAAATGGTGTAATTGAATCAATCAGGATTAGCTGTATTAAGGTGGATTGATGTGTAAGTTATGCGAATGAATGCTAATATAACGGAAAACAAATAAAAATGGTGTATTTCAATCAGTCAGTTTTACATGTATATAAAGTCAATTCATATGTAAGTTGTGTGAATGAAAGTTAATATCACGGAAAACAAGTAAAAATGGTGTATTTCAATCAGTCAGTTTTTCCTGTATTTACCCAAATTATGTGTAAATTGTGGAAATGAATGATAATATCACGGGAAAAAGTAAAAAGGGTGACTTTCAATCAGTCATTTTTAGCTGTATTAACGTGGATTCATGTGTAAATTGTGGGAATGAACGTCAATATTGCGGAAAAAAAGTAAAAAGAGTGTATTTCAATCAGTCAGTTATCCCTGTATTTACTTTAATTCATGTGTAAATTGTGGGAATGAAGGTAAATATCACGGAAAAGAGTGAAAAGGGTGAATTTCAATCAGTCAATTTTACCTGTATTAACGTGGATTCATGTGTAAATTGTGGGAATGAATGTTAATATCACAGGAAAAAGTAAAAAGGGTGAATTTCAATCACTGAATTTTAGCTGCATTAACGTGGATTCATGTGGAAAATGTGGGAATGAATGTAAATATCCCAGTAAACAAGTAAAAAATTTGTATTTCAATCGGCCAATTTTACCTGTATATAAAGTCAATTCATGTGTAAATTGTGGGAATTAATGTTAAAATCACGGAAAACAAGTAAAAAAAGTGTAATTCAATCAGTCAGGACTAGCTGTATTTAAGTGGATTCATGTGTAAATTGTGGGAATGAATGTTAATATAACGGAAAGCCAGTAAAAATGGTGTTGTTCAATCAGTCCGTTTTACATGAATATAAAGTCAATTTATGTGTAAAGTGTGGGAATTAATGTTACTTTCACGGAAAACAAGTAAAAATGGTGCATTTCAATCAGCCAGTGTCACCTGTTTTCACGTTAATTCCCGTGGAAATTGTGGGAAAGAATTTTAAAATCACGGAAAAGATGTAAAAAAGGTGTAATTCAATCAATCAGGATTAGCTGTATTAAGGTGGATTGATGTGTAAGTTATGCGAATGAATGCTAATATAACGGAAAACAAATAAAAATGGTGTATTCAATCAGTCAGTTTTACATGTATATAAAGTCAATTCATATGTAAGTTGTGTGAATGAAAGTTAATATCACGGAAAACAAGTAAAAATGGTGTATTTCAATCAGTCAGTTTTTCCTGTATTTACCCTAATTCATGTGTAAATTGTGGAAATGAATGATAATATCACAGGAAAAAGTAAAAAGGGTGACTTTCAATCAGTCATTTCTAGCTGTATTAACGTGGATTCATGTGTAAATTGTGGGAATGAACGTCAATATTGCGGAAAAAAAGTAAAAAGAGTGTATTTCAATCAGTCAGTTATCCCTGTATTTACTTTAATTCATGTGTAAATTGTGGGAATGAAGGTTAATATCATGGAAAAGAGTGAAAAGGGTGAATTTCAATCAGTCAATTTTACCTGTATTAACGTGGATTCATGTGTAAATTGTGGGAATGAATGTTAATATCACGGAAAACAAGTAAAAAAGGTGTATTTCAATCTGTCAGTTTTACATGTTTATAAGGTCAATTCATGTGTAAATTGTGGGAATTAATGTTAATATCACGGAAAACAAGTAAAAATGGTGTAATTCAATCAGTCAGTTTTCCCTGTATTTACGTTAAATCATGTGTAATTTGTGAGAATGAATGTTAAAATCACGGAAAAAAGTAAAAAGGGTGAATTTCAATCAGTCAATTTTAGCTGTATTAAAGTGGATTCATGTCTAAGTTGTTGGAATGAATGTTAATATCACGGAAAACAAGTGAAAAGAGTGTATTTCAATCCGTCAGTTTTTCCTGTATTTATGTTAATTCATGTGTAAATTGTGGGAATGAATGTTAATATCACAGGAAAAAGTAAAAAGGGTGAATTTCAATCAGTGAATTTTAGCTGCATTAACGTGGATTCATGTGGAAAATGTGGGAATGAATGTTAATATCACGGAAAACAAGTAATTAAGGTGTACTTTACTCAGTCTAATGAACTGTATTATCGTGGATTCATGTGTAAATTGTGGGAATGAATGTAAATATCACGGAAAAAAGTAAAAAGGGTGCATTTCAATCAGTTAATTTTAGCTGCATTAACGTGGATTCCTGTCTAAATTATGGGAATGAATGATAATATCACAGAAAACAAGTAAAAGGAGTGTATTTCAATCAGTCAGTTTTCCCTTTATTTACGTTAATTTATGTGTAATTTGTGGGAATAAATGTTAATATCACGGAGAAAAGTGAAAAGGGTGAATTTCAATCAGTCAACTTTACCTGTATTAACGTGGATTCACATGTAAATTGTGGGGAATGAAAGTTAATATCAGGGAAACAAGTGAAAAAAGTGTATTTCAATTAGTCAGGTTTAGCTCTATTAACGTAGATTCATGTGTAAATTGCGGCAAAGAATGTTAATATAACGGAAAACAAGTAAAAAAGGTGTATTTCAATCAGTCAGTTTCCCCTGAATTTACGTCAATTCATGTGTAAATTGTGGGAATGAATGTTAATATCACGCAACAAAAGTAAAAAGTGTGTATTTCAATCAGTCAGTTTTACATGTTTATAATGTCAATTCATGTGTAAATTGTGGGAATTAATTTTAATATAACGGAAAACAAGTAAAAAAGCTGTATTTCAATCAGTCAGTTTCCCCTGTATTTACGTCAATTCATGTGTAAATTGTGGGAATGAATGTTAATATCACACAACAAAAGTAAAAAGGGTGTATTTCAATCAGTCAGTTTTACATGTTTATAATGTCAATTCATGTGTAAATTGTGGGAATTAATGTTAATATCACGGAAAACAAGTAAAAATGGTGTAATTCAATCAGTCAGTTTTCCCTGTATTTACGTTAATTCATGTGTAATTTGTGAGAATGAATGTTAAAATCACGGAAAAAAGTAAAAAGGGTGAATTTCAATCAGTCATTTTTAGCTGTATTAAAGTGGATTCATGTCTAAGTTGTTGGAATGAATGTTAATATCACGGAAAACAAGTGAAAAGAGTGTATTTCAATCAGTCAGCTTTTCCTGTATTTACGTTAATTCATGTGTAAATTGTGGGAGTTAATGTTAAAATCACAGAAAACAAGTAAATAAAGTGTAATTCAATCAGTCAGGACTAGCTGTATTAAGGTGGATTCATGCGCAAATTGTGGGAATGAATGTTAATATCACGGAAAAAAAGTAAAAAAGGTGTAATTCAATCAGTCAGGATTAGCTGTATTAACGTGGATTCATGTGTAATTTGTGGGAATGAAAGTCAAAATCACGGAAAAAAGTAAAAAAGGTGTGTTTCAATTAGTCAGCTTTAAATGTTTATAAAGTCAATTCACGTGTAAAGTGTGGGAAAGAATGTTAAAATTACGGAAAACAATTAAAAAAGGGGTAATTCAATCAGTCAGGATTAACTGTTTTAACGTGGATTCATGTGTAATTTGTGAGAATGAATGTTAAAATCACGGAAAAAAGTAAAAAGGGTGAATTTCAATCAGTCAATTTTAGCTGTATTAAAGTGGATTCATGTCTAAGTTGTTGGAATGAATGTTAATATCACGGAAAACAAGTAAAAAGAGTGAATTTCAATCAGTCAGTTTTTTGTGTACTTACGTTAATTCATGTGTAAATTGTGGGAATGAATGTTAGTATCACGGAAAAAAGTGAAAAGGGTGAATTTCAATCAGTCAATTTTACCTGTATTAACGTGGATTCATATGTAAATTGCGGGAATGAATGTTAATATCACGGAAAACAAGTAAAAAGGGTGACTTTCAATCAGTCATTTTCAGCTGTATTAACGTGGATTCATGTGTAAATTGTGGGAATGAACGTCAATATTGCGGAAAAAAAGTAAAAAGAGTGTATTTCAATCAGTCAGTTATCCCTGTATTTACGTTAATTCATGTGTAATTTGTGGGAATGAATGTTAATATCACAGGAAAAAGTAAAAAGGGTGAATTTCAATCAGTGAATTTTAGCTGCATTAACGTGGATTCATGTGGAAAATGTGGGAATGAATGTTAATATCACGGAAAACAAGTAATTAAGGTGTACTTTACTCAGTCTAATGAACTGTATTATCGTGGATTCATGTGTAAATTGTGGGAATGAATGTAAATATCACGGAAAAAAGTAAAAAGGGTGCATTTCAATCAGTCAGGATTAGCTGTATTAACGTGGATTCATGTGTAATTTGTGGGAATGAAAGTCAAAATCACGGAAAAAAGTAAAAAAGGTGTGTTTCAATTAGTCAGCTTTAAATGTTTATAAAGTCAATTCACGTGTGAAGTGTGGGAAAGAATGTTAAAATTACGGAAAACAATTAAAAAAGGGGTATTTCAATCAGTCAGGATTAACTGTTTTAACGTGGATTCATGTGTAATTTGTGAGAATGAATGTTAAAATCACGGAAAAAAGTAAAAAGGGTGAATTTCAATCAGTCAATTTTAGCTGTATTAAAGTGGATTCATGTCTAAGTTGTTGGAATGAATGTTAATATCACGGAAAACAAGTAAAAAGAGTGAATTTCAATCAGTCAGTTTTTCCTGTACTTACGTTAATTCATGTGTAAATTGTGGGAATGAATGTTAATATCACGGAAAAAAGTGAAAAGGGTGAATTTCAATCAGTCAATTTTACCTGTATTAACGTGGATTCATATGTAAATTGCGGGAATGAATGTTAATATCACGGAAAACAAGTAAAAATGCTGTATTTCAATCAGTCAGGATTAGCTGTATTAACGTGGATTCATGTGTAATTTGTGGGAATGAAAGTCAAAATCACGGAAAAAAGTAAAAAAGGTGTGTTTCAATTAGTCAGCTTTAAATGTTTATAAAGTCAATTCACGTGTGAAGTGTGGGAAAGAATGTTAAAATTACGGAAAACAATTAAAAAAGGGGTAATTCAATCAGTCAGGATTAACTGTTTTAACGTGGATTCATGTGTAATTTGTGAGAATGAATGTTAAAATCACGGAAAAAAGTAAAAAGGGTGAATTTCAATCAGTCAATTTTAGCTGTATTAAAGTGGATTCATGTCTAAGTTGTTGGAATGAATGTTAATATCACGGAAAACAAGTATTAACGTGGATTCATGTGTAAAATGTGGGAATGAATGTAAATATCCCAGTAAACAAGTAAAAAAGGTGTATTTCAATCAGCCACTTTTACCTGTATATAAAGTCAATTCATGTGTAAATTGTGGGAATGAATGTTAATATCACGCAACAAAAGTAAAAAGGGTGTATTTCAATCAGTCAGTTTTACATGTTTATAATGTCAATTCATGTGTAAATTGTAGCAATGAATGTTAATATAACGAGTAAAAAGTAAAAATGGTGTTGTTCAATCAGTCCGTTTTACATGAATATAAAGTCAATTTATGTGTAAAGTGTGGGAATTAATGTTACTTTCACGGAAAATAAGTAAAAATGGTGCATTTCAATCAGCCAGTGTCACCTGTTTTTACGTTAATTCCCGTGGAAATTGTGGGAAAAAATTTTAAAATCACGGAAAAGATGTAAAAATGGTGTAATTCAATCAATCAGGATTAGCTGTATTAAGGTGGATTGATGTGTAAGTTATGCGAATGAATGCTAATATAACGGAAAACAAATAAAAATGGTGTATTTCAATCAGTCAGATACATGTTTATAATGTCAATTCATGTGTAAATTGTGGCAATGAATGTTAATATCACGGAAAACAAGTAAAAGTGGTGTCAGTCAATGAGTCAGGATTAGCTGTCTTAACGTGGATTCATGTGTAAATTGTGGGAAATGAAAGTTAATATCAGGGAAACAAGTGAAAAAAGTGTATTTCAATTAGTCAGGTTTAGCTCTATTAACGTAGATTCATGTGTAAATTGCGGCAAAGAATGTTAATATAACGGAAAAAAAGTAAAAAAGCTGTATTTCAATCAGTCAGTTTCCCCTGTATTTACGTCAATTCATGTGTAAATTGTGGGAATGAATGTTAATATCACGCAACAAAAGTAAATCGTGTGTATTTCAATCAGTCAGTTTTACATGTTTATAATGTCAATTCATGTGTAAATTGTGGCAATGAATGTTAATATAACGGAAAACAAGTAAAAATGCTGTATTTCAATCAGTTTATAATTGAAATACAGCAATTTGTGCGATTACAATTACAATTACAGCAATTACAATTTGTGGGAATGAAAGTCAAAATCACGGAAAAAGGTAAAAAAGGTGTGTTTCAATTAGTCAGCTTTAAATGTTTATAAAGTCAATTCACGTGTAAAGTGTGGGAAAGAATGTTAAAATTACGGAAAACAATTAAAAAAGGGGTAATTCAATCAGTCAGGATTAACTGTTTTAACGTGGATTCATGTGTAATTTGTGAGAATGAATGTTAAAATCACGGAAAACAGTAAAAAGGGTGAATTTCAATCAGTCAATTTTAGCTGTATTAAAGTGGATTCATGTCTAAGTTGTTGGAATGAATGTTAATATCACGGAAAACAAGTAAAAAGAGTGAATTTCAATCAGTCAGTTTTTCCTGTACTTACGTTAATTCATGTGTAAATTGTGGGAATGAATGTTAATATCACGGAAAAAAGTGAAAAGGGTGAATTTCAATCAGTCAATTTTACCTGTATTAACGTGGATTCATATGTAAATTGCGGGAATGAATGTTAATATCACGGAAAACAAGTAAAAATGCTGTATTTCAATCAGTCAGGATTAGCTGTATTAACGTGGATTCATGTGTAATTTGTGGGAATGAAAGTCAAAATCACGGAAAAAGTAAAAAAGGTGTGTTTCAATTAGTCAGCTTTAAATGTTTATAAAGTCAATTCACGTGTAAAGTGTGGGAAAGAATGTTAAAATTACGGAAAACAATTAAAAAAGGGGTAATTCAATCAGTCAGGATTAACTGTTTTAACGTGGATTCATGTGTAATTTGTGAGAATGAATGTTAAAATCACGGAAAAAAGTAAAAAGGGTGAATTTCAATCAGTCAATTTTAGCTGTATTAAAGTGGATTCATGTCTAAGTTGTTGGAATGAATGTTAATATCACGGAAAACAAGTATTAACGTGGATTCATGTGTAAAATGTTGGAATGAATGTAAATATCCCAGTAAACAAGTAAAAAAGGTGTATTTCAATCAGCCACTTTTACCGGTATATAACGTCAATTCATGTGTAAATTGTGGGAATGAATGTTAATATCACGCAACAAAAGTAAAAAGTGTGTATTTCAATCAGTCAGTTTTACATGTTTATAATGTCAATTCATGTGTAAATTGTGGGAATTAATTTTAATATAACGGAAAACAAGTAAAAAAGGTGTATTTCAATCAGTCAGTTTCCCCTGTATTTACGTCAATTCATGTGTAAATTGTGGGAATGAATGTTAATATCACGCAACAAAAGTAAAAAGGGTGTATTTCAATCAGTCAGTTTTACATGTTTATAATGTCAATTCATGTGTAAATTGTGGCAATGAATGTTAATATAACGGAAAACAAGTTAAAAAGGTGTATTTCAATCAGTCAGTTTTACATGTTTATAAGGTCAATTCATGTGTAAATTGTGGGAATTAATGTTAATATCACGGAAAACAAGTAAAAATGGTGTAATTCAATCAGTCAGTTTTCCCTGTATTTACGTTAATTCATGTGTAATTTGTGAGAATGAATGTTAAAATCACGGAAAAAAGTAAAAGGGTGAATTTCAATCAGTCAATTTTAGCTGTATTAAAGTGGATTCATGTCTAAGTTGTTGGAATGAATGTTAATATCACGGAAAACAAGTGAAAAGAGTGTATTTCAATCAGTCAGCTTTTCCTGTATTTACGTTAATTCATGTGTAAATTGTGGGAGTTAATGTTAAAATCACAGAAAACAAGTAATAAAGTGTAATTCAATCAGTCAGGACTAGCTGTATTATGGTGGGTTCATGCGTAAATTGTGGGAATGAATGTTAATATCACGGAAAAAAGGTAAAAGAGGTGTAATTCAATCAGTCAGGATTAGCTGTATTAACGTGGATTCATGTTTAATTTGTGGGAATGAAAGTCAAAATCACGGAAAAAAGTAAAAAAGGTGTGTTTCAATTAGTCAGCTTTAAATGTTTATAAAGTCAATTCACGTGTAAAGTGTGGGAAAGAATGTTAAAATTACGGAAAACATTTAAAAAAGGGGTAATTCAATCAGTCAGGATTAACTGTTTTAACGTGGATTCATGTGTAATTTGTGAGAATGAATGTTAAAATCACGGAAAAAAGTAAAAAGGGTGAATTTCAATCAGTCAATTTTAGCTGTATTAAAGTGGATTCATGTCTAAGTTGTTGGAATGAATGTTAATATCACGGAAAACAAGTGAAAAGAGTGTATTTCAATCAGTCAGTTTTTCCTGTATTTACGTTAATTCATGTGTAAATTGTGGGAATGAATGTTAATATCACAGGAAAAAGTAAAAAGGGTGAATTTCAATCAGTGAATTTTAGCTGCATTAACGTGGATTCATGTGGAAAATGTGGGAATGAATGTTAATATCACGGAAAACAAGTAATTAAGGTGTACTTTACTCAGTCTAATGAACTGTATTATCGTGGATTCATGTTTAAATTGTGGGAATGAATGTAAATATCACGGAAAAAAGTAAAAAGGGTGCATTTCAATCACTTAATTTTAGCTGCATTAACGTGGATTCCTGTCTAAATTATGGGAATGAATGTTAATATCACAGAAAACAAGTAAAAGGAGTGTATTTCAATCAGTCAGTTTTCCCTGTATTTACGTTAATTTATGTGTAAATTGTGGGAATAAATGTTAATATCACGGAGAAAAGTGAAAAGGGTGAATTTCAATCAGTCAACTTCACCTGTATTATCGTGGATTCATGTTTAAATTGTGGGAATGAATGTAAATATCACGGAAAAAAGTAAAAAGGGTGCATTTCAATCACTTAATTTTAGCTGCATTAACGTAGATTCATGTTTAAATTGTGGGAATGAATGTTAATATCACGGAAAACAAGTAAAAGTGGTGTCAGTCAATGAGTCAGGATTAGCTGTCTTAACGTGGATTCATGTGTAAATTGCGGCAAAGAATGTTAATATGACGGAAAACAAGTAAAAAAGGTGTATTTCAATCAGTCAGTTTCCCCTGTATTTACGTCAATTCATGTGTAAATTGTGGGAATGAATGTTAATATCACGCAACAAAAGTAAAAGGTGTGTATTTCAATCAGTCAGTTTTACATGTTTATAATGTCAATTCATGTGTAAATTGTGGGAATTAATTTTAATATAACGGAAAACAAGTAAAAAAGGTGTATTTCAATCAGTCAGTTTCCCCTGTATTTACGTCAATTCATGTGTAAATTGTGGGAATGAATGTTAATATCACGCAACAAAAGTAAAAAGTGTGTATTTCAATCAGTCAGTTTTACATGTTTATAATGTCAATTCATGTGTAAATTGTGGGAATTAATTTTAATATAACGGAAAACAAGTAAAAAAGGTGTATTTCAATCAGTCAGTTTCCCCTGTATTTACGTCAATTCATGTGTAAATTGTGGGAATGAATGTTAATATCACGGAAAACAAGTAAAAAGAGTGAATTTCAATCAGTTAGTTTTTCCTGTACTTACGTTAATTCATGTGTAAATTGTGGGAATGAATGTTAATATCACGGAAAAAAGTGAAAAGGGTGAATTTCAATCAGTCATTTTTACCTGTATTAACGTGGATTCATATGTAAATTGCGGGAATGAATGTTAATATCACGGAAAACAAGTAAAAATGGTGTATTTCAATCAGTCAGTTTTTCCTGTATTTACGTTAATTCATGTGTAAATTGTGGGAATGAATGTTAATATCACAGGAAAAAGTAAAAAGGGTGAATTTCAATCAGTCAATTTTAGCTGTATTAAAGTGGATTCATGTCTAAGTTGTTGGAATGAATGTTAATATCACGGAAAACAAGTGAAAAGAGTGTATTTCAATCAGTCAGCTTTTCCTGTATTTACGTTAATTCATGTGTAAATTGTGGGAGTTAATGTTAAAATCACAGAAAACAAGTAAATAAAGTGTAATTCAATCAGTCAGGACTAGCTGTATTAAGGTGGATTCATGCGTAAATTGTGGGAATGAATGTTAATATCACGGAAAAAAAGTAAAAAAGGTGTAATTAAATCAGTCAGGATTAGCTGTATTAACATCGATTCATGTGTAATTTGTGGGAATGAAAGTCAAAATCACGGAAAAAAGTAAAAAAGGTGTGTTTCAATTAGTCAGCTTTAAATGTTTATAAAGCCAATTCACGTGTAAAGTGTGGGAAAGAATGTTAAAATTACGGAAAACAATTAAAAAAGGGGTAATTCAATCAGTCAGGATTAACTGTTTTAACGTGGATTCATGTGTAATTTGTGAGAATGAATGTTAAAATCACGGAAAAAAGTAAAAAGGGTGAATTTCAATCAGTCAATTTTAGCTGTATTAAAGTGGATTCATGTCTAAGTTGTTGGAATGAATGTTAATATCACGGAAAACAAGTAAAAAGAGTGAATTTCAATCAGTCAATTTTAGCTGTATTAAAGTGGATTCATGTCTAAGTTGTTGGAATGAATGTTAATATCACGGAAAACAAGTAAAAATGGTGTATTTCAATCAGTCAGTTTTCCCTGTATTTACGTTAATTCATGTGTAATTTGTGGGAATGAACGTCAATATCACGGAAAAAAGTAAAAAAGGTGTTTTTCAATTAGTCAGTTTTAAATGCTTATAAAGTCGATTTATGTGTCAATTGTGGGAATTAATTTTATTATCACGGAAAACAAGTAAAAATGGTGTTATTCAATCAGTCAGTTTGCCCAGTATTTTCGTCAATTCATGTGTAAATTGTGGGAATCAATGTTAATATCACGGAAAACAAGTAAAAATGGTGTATTTCAATCAGTCAGTTTTACCTGTATATAAAGTTAATTCATGTTTAAATTGTGGGAATTAATGTTAAAATCGCTGAAAACAAGTAAAACAAGGGTATTTGAATCGGTCAGGACTAGCTGTGTTAAGGTGGTTTCATGTGTAAATTGTGGGAATGAATGTTAATATCACGGAAAAAAGTAAAATGGGTGTATTTCAATCAGTCAGTTTTCATGTATTTAAAGTCAATTCATCTGTAAATTGTGGGATTGAATGTTAACATCAAGGAAGAAAAGGAAAAAGGGTGTATTTCAATCGTCAACTTTAGCTGTATTACTGGGATTTCTGCGTAAATTGTGGGAATGAATGTTATTATCACGGAAAACAAGTAAAAATGGTGTATTTCAATCGGTCGGTTTTCTCTGTGTTAACATGGATTCATGTGTAAATTGTAGGAATGAATGTTAATATAACGGAAAACAAGTGAAAAAAGTGTATTTCAATAAGTCAGTTTTACATGTATCTAAGTCAATTAATGTGTAAATTTTGGGCATGAATGTTAATATCACAGAAAAAAAGTAAAAATGGTGCATTTCAATCAGCCAGTGTCACCTGTTTTTACGTTAATTCGTGTGTAAATTGTGGGAAAGAATTTTAAAATCACGGAAAAGATATAAAAAAGGTGTAATTCAATCAATCAGGATTCGCTGTATTAAGGTGGATTCATGTGTAAATTGTGGGAATGAATGTTAATATCACGGAAAACAAGTAATTAAGGTGTACTTTACTCAGTCTAATGAACTGTATTATCGTGGATTCATGTGTAAATTGTGGGAATGAATGTAAATTTCACGGAAAAAAGTAAAAGAGGTGCATTTCAATCAGTTAATTTTAGCTGCATTAACGTGGATTCCTGTCTAAATTATGGGAATGAATGTTAATATCACAGAAAACAAGTAAAAGGAGTGTATTTCAATCAGTCAGTTTTCCCTGTATTTACGTTAATTTATGTGTAAATTGTGGGAATAAATGTTAATATCACGGAAAAAAGTGAAAAGGGTGAATTTCAATCAGTCAATTTTACCTGTATTAAAGTGGATTCATGTCTAAGTTGTTGGAATGAATGTTAATATCACGGAAAACAAGTAAAAAGAGTGAATTTCAATCAGTCAATTTTAGCTGTATTAAAGTGGATTCATGTCTAAGTTGTTGGAATGAATGTTAATATCACGGAAAACAAGTAAAAAGAGTGAATTTCAATAAGTCAGTTTTTCCTGTATTTACGTTAATTCATGTGTAAATTGTGGGAATGAATGTTAATATCACGGAAAAAAGTGAAAAGGGTGAATTTCAATCAGTCAATTTTACCTGTATTAACGTGGATTCATATGTAAATTGCTGGAATGAATGTTAATATCACGGATAACATGTAAAAATGGTGTATTTCAATCAGTCAGTTTTCCCTGTATTTACGTTAATTCATGTGTAAATTGTGGGAATGAATGTTAATATCACAGGAAAAAGTAAAAAGGGTGAATTTCAATCAGTGAATTTTAGCTGTATTAACGTGGATTCATGTGTAAAATGTGGGAATGAATGTAAATATCCCAGTAAACAAGTAAAAAAGGTGTATTTCAATCAGCCACTTTTACCTGTATATAAAGTCAACTCATGTGTAAATTGTGGGAATTAATGTTAAAATCACGGAAAAAAAGTAAAAAAAGTGTAATTCAATCAGTCAGGACTAGCTCTATTTATATGGATTCATGTGTAAATTGTGGTAATGAATGTTAATATCACGGAAAACAAGAAAAAAAGGTGTATTTCAATCAGTCAGTTTTACATGATTATAAAGTCAATTCATGTGTAAATTCTGGGAATGAAAGTTAATATCACGGAAAACAATTGAAAAAGGTGTATTTCAATTAGTCAGGTTTAGCTCTATTAACGTAGATTCATGTGTAAATTGTGGGAAAGAATGTTAATATAACGGAAAACAAGTCAAAAAGGTGTATTTCAATCATTCCGTTCCCCTGTATTTACGTCAATTCGTGTGCAATTGTGGGAAAGAATGTTAATATCACGCAACAAAAGTAAAATGGGTGTATTTCAATCAGTCAATTGTAGCTGTATTAACGGGGATTTCTGCGTAAATTGTGGGAAATGAATGCTAATATCACGGAAAACAAGTAAAAAGGGTGTATTACAATCAGTTAATTCTAGCTGTATTAACGTTAATTCAGGTGTAAAGTGTGGGAATGAATGTTAATATCACGGGAAAAAGTAAAAAGGGTGAATTTCAATCAGTCAATTTTAGCTGTATTAAAGTGGATTCATGTCTAAGTTGTTGGAATGAATGTTAATATCACGGGAAACAAGTGAAAAGAGTGTATTTCAATCAGTCAGCTTTTCCTGTATTTACGTTAATTCATGTGTAAATTGTGGGAGTTAATGATAAAATCACAGAAAACAAGTAAATAAAGTGTAATTCAATCAGTCAGGACTAGCTGTATTAAGGTGGATTCATGCGTAAATTGTTGGAATGAATGTTAATATCACGGAAAAAAAGTAAAAAAGGTGTAATTCAATCAGTCAGGATTAGCTGTATTAACGTGGATTCATGTGTAATTTGTGGGAATGAAAGTCAAAATCACGGAAAAAAGTAAAAAAGGTGTGTTTCAATTAGTCAGCTTTAAATGTTTATAAAGTCAATTCACGTGTAAAGTGTGGAAAAGAATGTTAAAATTACGGAAAACAATTAAAAAAGGGGTAATTCAATCAGTCCAGGATTAACTGTTTTAACGTGGATTCATGTGTAATTTGTGAGAATGAATGTTAAAATCACGGAAAACAAGTAAAAAGAGTGAATTTCAATCAGTCAGTTTTTCCTGTACTTACGTTAATTCATGTGTAAATTGTGGGAATGAATGTTAATATCACAGGAAAAAGTAAAAAGGGTGAATTTCAATCAGTGAATTTTAGCTGTATTAACGTGGATTCATGTGTAAAATGTGGGAATGAATGTAAATATCCAGTAAACAAGTAAAAAAGGTGTATTTCAATCAGCCACTTTTACCTGTATATAAAGTCAATTCATGTGTAAATTGTGGGAATTAATGATAAAATCACGGAAAACAAGTAAAAAAAGTGTAATTCAATCAGTCAGGACTAGCTGTATTTAAGTGGATTCATGTGTAAATTGTGGGAATGAATGTTAATATAACGGAAAGCAAGTAAAAATGGTGTTGTTCAATCAGTCCGTTTTACATGTATATAAAGTCAATTTATGTGTAAAGTGTGGGAATTAATGTTACTTTCACGGAAAACAAGTAAAAATGGTGCATTTCAATCAGCCAGTGTCACCTGTTTTTACGTTATTTCCCGTGGAAATTGTGGGAAGGAATTTTAAAATTACGGAAATGATGTAAAAAAGGTGTAATTCAATCAATCAGGATTAGCTGTATTAAGGTGGATTGATGTGTAAGTTGTGCGAATGAATGTTAATATAACGAAAAACAAGTAAAAAAGGTGTATTTCAATCAGTCAGTTTCCCCTGTATTTACGTCAATTCATGTGTAAATTGTGGGGAATGAATGTTGATATCACGCAACAAAAGTAAAACGGGTGTATTTCAATCGTCAATTTTAGCTGTATTACCGGGGATTTCTGCGTAAATTGTGGGAATGAATGTGAATATCACTTAAAACAAGTAAAAGAGTGTTTTTCAATCAGTCAGTGTTAGCTGTATTAACGTGAGTTCATGTGTAATTTGTGGGAATGAACGTCAATATCACGGAAAAAAGTAAAAAAGGTGTATTTCAATTAGTCAGTTTTAAATGTTTATAAAGTCGATTTATGTGTCAATTGTGGGAATTAATTTTAATATCACGGAAAACAAGTAAAAATGGTGTTATTCAATCAGTCAGTTTGCCCAGTATTTTCGTCAATTCATGTGTAAATTGTGGGAAGCAATGTTAATATCACGGAAAACAAGTAAAAATGGTGTATTTCAATCAGTCAGTTTTACCTGTATATAAAGTTAATTCATGTTTAAATTGTGGGAATTAATGTTAAAATCGCTGAAAACAAGTAAAACAAGGGTATTTGAATCGGTCAGGACTAGCTGTGTTAAGGTGGTTTCATGTGTAAATTGTGGGAATGAATGTTAATATCACGGAAAAAGTAATATGGGTGTATTTCAATCAGTCAGTTTTCATGTATTTAAAGTCAATTCATCTGTAAATTGTGGGATTGAATGTTAACATCAAGGAAGAAAAGGAAAAAGGGTGTATTTCAATCGTCAACTTTAGCTGTATTACTGGGGATTTCTGCGTAAATTGTGGGAATGAATGTTAATATCACGGAAAACAAGTAAAAATGGTGTATTTCAATCGGTCGGTTTTCTCTGTGTTAACGTGGATTCATGTGTAAATTGTAGGAATGAATGTTAATATAACGGAAAACAAGTGAAAAAAGTGTATTTCAATAAGTCAGTTTTACATGTATCTAAGTCAATTAATGTGTAAATTTTGGGCATGAATGTTAATATCACGGAAAAAAAGTAAAAATGGTGCATTTCAATCAGCCAGTGTCACCTGTTTTTACGTTAATTCGTGTGTAAATTGTGGGAAAGAATTTTAAAATCACGGAAAAGATATAAAAAAGGTGTAATTCAATCAATCAGGATTCGCTGTATTAAGGTGGATTCATGTGTAAATTGTGGGAATGAATGTTAATATCACGGAAAAAAGTAAAAAGGGTGAATTTCAATCAGTCAATTTTAGCTGTATTAAAGTGGATTCATGTGTAATTTGTGGGAATGAAAGTCAAAATCACGGAAAAAAGTAAAAAGATGTGTTTCAATTAGTCAGCTTTAAATGTTTATAAAGTCAATTCACGTGTAAAGTGTGGGAAAGAATGTTAAAATTACGGAAAACAATTAAAAAAGGGGTAATTCAATCAGTCAGGATTAACTGTTTTAACGTGGATTCATGTGTAATTTGTGAGAATGAATGTTAAAATCACGGAAAAAAATAAAAAGGGTGAATTTCAATCTGTCAATTTTAGCTGTATTAAAGTGGATTCATGTCTAAGTTGTTGGAATGAATGTTAATATCACGGAAAACAAGTAAAAAGAGTGAATTTCAATCAGTCAGTTTTTCCTGTACTTACGTTAATTCATGTGTAAATTGTGGGAATGAATGTTAATATCACGGAAAAAAGTGAAAAGGATGAATTTCAATCAGTCAACTTTACCTGTATTAACGTGGATTCACATGTAAATTGTGGGAATGAATGTTAATATCAAGGAAAATAAGTAAAAAAGGTGTATTTTAATCAGTCAGTTTTACATGTTTATAAAGTCAATTCATGTGTAAATTGTAGGAATTAATGTTAATATCACGGAAAAAAGTAAAAGGGTGAATTTCAATCAGTCAATTTTAGCTGTATTAAAGTGGATTCATGTCTAAGTTGTTGGAATGAATGTTAATATACACGGAAAACAAGTAAAAAGAGTGAATTTCAATCAGTCAGTTTTTCCTGTATTTACGTTAATTCATGTGTAAATTGGTGGGAATGAATGTTAATATCACGGAAAAAAGTGAAAAGGGTGAGTTTCAATCAGTCAATTTTACCTGTATTAACGTGGATTCATATGTAAATTGCTGGAATGAATGTTAATATCACGGATAACATGTAAAATGATGTATTTCAATCAGTCAGTTTTCCCTGTATTTACGTTATTTCATGTGTAAATTGTGGGAATGAATGTTAATATCACAGGAAAAAGTAAAAAGGGTGAATTTCAATCAGTGAATTTTAGCTGTATTAACGTGGATTCATGTGTAAAATGTGGGAATGAATGTAAATATCCCAGTAAACAAGTAAAAAAGGTGTATTTCAATCAGCCACTTTACCTGTATATAAAGTCAATTCATGTGTAAATTGTGGGAATTAATGTTAAAATCACGGAAAAAAGTAAATAAAGTGTAATTCAATCAGTCAGGACTAGCTGTATTAAGGTGGATTCATGCGTAAATTGTGGGAATGAATGTTAATATCACGGAAAAAAAGTAAAAAAGGTGTAATTTCAATCAGTCAGGATTAGCTGTATTAACGTGGATTCATGTGTAATTGTGGGAATGAAAGTCAAAATCACGGAAAAAAGTAAAAAAGGTGTGTTTCAATTAGTCAGCTATAAATGTTTATAAAGTCAATTCACGTGTAAAGTGTGGGAAAGAATGTTAAAATTACGGAAAACTATTAAAAAGGGGTAATTCAATCAGTCAGGATTAACTGTTTTAACGTGGATTCATGTGTAATTTGTGAGAATGAATGTTAAAATCACGGAAAAAAATAAAAAGGGTGAATTTCAATCAGTCAATTTTAGCTGTATTAAAGTGGATTCATGTCTAAGTTGTTGGAATGAATGTTAATATCACGGAAAACAAGTAAATAAAGTGTAATTCAATCAGTCAGGACTAGCTGTATTAAGGTGGATTCATGCGTAAATTGTGGGAATGAATGTTAATATCACGGAAAAAAAGTAAAAAAGGTGTAATTCAATCAGTCAGGATTAGCTGTATTAACGTGGATTCATGTGTAATTTGTGGGAATGAAGTCAAAATCACGGAAAAAAGTAAAAAAGGTGTGTTTCAATTAGTCAGCTTTAAATGTTTATAAAGTCGATTTATGTGTCAATTGTGGGAATTAATTTTAATATCACGGAAAACAAGTAAAAGGAGTGTATTTCAATCAGTCAGTTTTCCCTGTATTTACGTTTATTTATGTGTAAATTGTGGGAATAAATGTTAATATCACGGAAAAAAGTGAAAAGGGTGAATTTCAATCAGTCAACTTTACCTGTATTAACGTGGATTCACATGTAAATTGTGGGAATGAATGTTAATATCAAGGAAATAAGTTAAAAAAGGTGTATTTTAATCAGTCAGTTTTACATTTTTATAAAGTCAATTCATGTGTAAATTGTAGGAATTAATGGTAATATCACGGAAAAAAGTAAAAAGGGTGAATTTCAATCAGTCAATTTTAGCTGTATTAAAGTGGATTCATGTCTAAGTTGTTGGAATGAATGTTAATATCACGGAAAACAAGTAAAAAGAGTGAATTTCATCAGTCAGTTTTTCCTGTATTTACGTTAATTCATGTGTAAATTGTGGGGAATGATGTTAATATCACGGAAAAAAGTGAAAAGGATGAATTTCAATCGGTCAATTTTACCTGTATTAACGTGGATTCATATGTAAATTGCGGGAATGAATGTTAATATCACGGAAAACAAGTAAAAATGGTGTATTTCAATCAGTCAGTGTCACCTGTTTTTACGTTATTTCCCGTGGAAATTGTGGGAAAGAATTTTAAAATTACGGAAATGATGTAAAAAAGGTGTAATTCAATCAATCAGTTTCCCCTGTATTTACGTCAATTCATGTGTAAATTGTGGGAATGAATGTTAATATCACGCACAAAACGTAAAAGGGTGTATTTCATCGTCAATTTTAGCTGTATTACCGGGGATTTCTGCGTAAATTGGTGGGAATGAATGTGAATATCACTTAAAACAAGTAAAAGAGTGTTTTTTCAATCAGTCAGTGTTAGCTGTATTAACGTGAGTTCATGTGTAATTTGTGGGAATGAACGTCAATATCACGGAAAAAAGTAAAAAAGGTGTATTTCAATTAGTCAGTTTTAAATGTTTATAAAGTCGATTTATGTGTCAATTGTGGGAATTAATTTTAATATCACGGAAAACCAGTAAAGGAGTGTATTTCAATCAGTCAGTTTCCCTGTATTACGTTTATTTATGTTGTAAATTGTGGGAATAAATGTTAATATCACGGAAAAAAGTGAAAAGGGTGAATTTCAATCAGTCAACTTTACCTGTATTAACGTGGATTCACATGTAAATTGTGGGAATGAATGTTAATATCAAGGAAAATAAGTAAAAAGGTGTATTTTAATCAGTCAGTTTTACATTTTTATAAAGTCAATTCATGTGTAAATTGGTAGGAATTAATGGTAATATCACGGAAAAAAGTAAAAAGGGTGAATTTCAATCAGTCAATTTAGCTGTATTAAAGTGGATTCATGTCTAAGTTGTTGGAATGAATGTTAATATCACGGAAAACAAGTAAAAAGAGTGAATTTCAATCAGTCAGTTTTTCCTGTATTTACGTTTAATTCATGTGTAAATTGGTGGGAATGAATGTTAATATCACGGAAAAAAGTGAAAAGGGTGAGTTTCAATCAGTCAATTTTACTGTATTAACGTGGATTCATATGTAAATTGCTGGAAAGGAATGTTAATATCACGGATAACATGTAAAAATGGTGTATTTCAATCAGTCAGTTTTCCCTGTATTTACGTTAATTCATGTGTAAATTGTGGGAATGAATGTTAATATCACAGGAAAAAGTAAAAAGGGTGAATTTCAATCAGTGAATTTTAGCTGTATTAACGTGGATTTCATGTGTAAAATGTGGGAATGAATGTAAATATCCCAGTAAACAAGTAAAAAAGGTGTATTTCAATCAGCCACTTTTACCTGTATATAAAGTCAATTCATGTGTAAATTGTGGGAATTAATGTTAAAATCACGGAAAACAAGTAAAAAAAGTGTATTCAATCAGTCAGGACTAGCTGTATTTAAGTGGATTCAGTGTAAATTGTGGGAATGAATGTTAATATAACGGAAAGCAAGTAAAAATGGTGTTGTTCAATCAGTCCGTTTTACATGTATATAAAGTCATTTTATGTGTAAAGTGTGGGAATTAATGTTACTTTCACGGAAAACAAGTAAAAATGGTGCATTTCAATCAGCCAGTGTCACCTGTTTTTACGTTATTTCCCCTGGAAATTGTGGGACAGAATTTTAAAATTACGGAAATGATGTAAAAAAGGTGTAATTCAATCAATCAGGATTAGCTGTATTAAGGTGGATTGATGTGTAAGTTGTGCGAATGAATGTTAATATCACGGATAACATGTAAAAATGGTGTATTTCAATCAGTCAGTTTTCCCTGTATTTACGTTAATTCATGTGTAAATTGTGGGAATGAATGTTAATATCACAGGAAAAAGTAAAAAGGGTGAATTTCAATCAGTGAATTTTAGCTGTATTAACGTGGATTCATGTGTAAAATGTGGGAATGAATGTAAATATCCCAGTAAACAAGTAAAAAAGGTGTATTTCAATCAGCCACTTTTACCTGTATATAAAGTCAATTCAAGTGTAAATTGTGGGAATTAATGTTAAAATCACGGAAAAAAAGTAAAAAAAGTGTAATTCAATCAGTCAGGACTAGCTCTATTTATATGGATTCATGTGTAAATTGTGGGAATGAATGTTAATATAACGGAAAGCAAGTAAAAATGGTGTTGTTCAATCAGTCCGTTTTACATGTATATAAAGTCAATTTTGTGTAAAGTGTGGGAATGAATGTAAATATCCCAGTAAACAAGTAAAAAGGTGTATTTCAATCAGCCACTTTTACCTGTATATAAAGTCAATTCATGTGTAAATTGTGGGAAAGAATTTTGAAATCACGGAAAAGATGTAAAAAAGGTGTAATTCAATCAATCAGGATTCGCTGTATTAAGGTGGATTCATGTGTAAATTGTGGGAATGAATGTTAATATCACGGAAAAAAGTGAAAAGGATGAATTTCAATCTGTCCATTTTACCTGTATTAACGTGGATTTATGTGTAAATTGTGGTAATGAATGTTAATATCACGGAAAACAAGAAAAAAAGGTGTATTTCAATCAGTCAGTTTTACATGATTATAAAGTCAATTCATGTGTAAATTGTGGGAATGAAAGTTAATATCACGGAAAACAATTGAAAAAGGTGTATTTCAATTAGTCAGGTTTAGCTCTATTAACGTAGATTCATGTGTAAATTGTGGGAAAGAATGTTAATATAACGGAAAACAAGTCAAAAAGGTGTATTTCAATCATTCCGTTTCCCCTGTATTTACGTCAATTCATGTGCAAATTGTGGGAATGAATGTTAATATACAGGAAAAAGTAAAAAGGGTGAATTTCAATCAGTGAATTTTAGCTGTATTAACGTGGATTCATGTGTAAAATGTGGGAATGAATGTAATTATCCCAGTAAACAAGTAAAAAAGGTGTATTTCAATCAGCCACTTTTACCTGTATATAAAGTCAATTCAAGTGTAAATTGTGGGAATTAATGTTAAAATCACGGGAAAAAAAGTAAAAAAGTGTAATTCAATCAGTCAGGACTAGCTCTATTTATATGGATTCATGTGTAAATTGTGGGAATGAATGTTAATATAACGGAAAGCAAGTAAAAATGGTGTTGTTCAATCAGTCCGTTTTACATGTATATAAAGTCAATTTATGTGTAAAGTGTGGGAATGAATGTAAATATCCCAGTAAACAAGTAAAAAAGGTGTATTTCAATCAGCACTTTTACCTGTATATAAAGTCAATTCATGTGTAAATTGTGGGAAAGAATTTTGAAATCACGGAAAAGATGTAAAAAAGGTGTAATTCAATCATCAGGATTCGCTGTATTAAGGTGGATTCATGTGTAAATTGTGGGAATGAATGTTAATATCACGGAAAAAAGTGAAAAGGATGAATTTCAATCTGTCCATTTACCTGTATTAACGTGGATTTATGTGTAAATTGTGGTAATGAATGTTAATATACGGAAAACAAGAAAAAAAAGGTGTATTTCAATCAGTCAGTTTACATGATTATAAAGTCAATTCATGTGTAAATTGTGGGAATGAAAGTTAATATCACGGAAAACAATTGAAAAGGTGTATTTCAATTAGTCAGTTTTAGCTCTATTAACGTAGATTCATGTGTAATTGTGGGAAAGAATGTTAATATAACGGAAAACAAGTCAAAAAGGTGTATTTCAATCATTCCGTTTCCCTGTATTTACGTTGATTCATGTGTAAATTGTGGGAATGAATGTTAATATCATGGAAAAAAGTGAAAAGGGTGAATTTCAATCAGTCAATTTTACCTGTATTAACGTGGATTCATATGTAAATTGCGGGAATGAATGTTAATATCACGGAAAACAAGTAAAAATGGTGTATTTCAATCAGTCAGTTTTCCCTGTATTTACGTTAATTCATGTGTAAATTGTGGGAATGAATGTTAATATCACAGGAAAAGTAAAAAGGGTGAATTTCAATCAGTGAATTTTAGCTGTATTAACGTGGATTCATGTGTAAATGTGGGAATGAATGTAAATATCCCAGTAAACAGTAAAAAAGGTGTATTTCATCAGCCACTTTTACCTGTATATAAAGTCAATTCATGTGTAATTGTGGGAATTAATGTTAAAATCACGGAAAACAAGTAAAAAAAGTGTAATTCAATCAGTCGGACTAGCTGTATTTAAGTGGATTCATGTGTAAATTGTGGGATTGAATGTTAATATAACGGAAAGCAAGTAAAAATGGTGTTGTTCAATCAGTCCGTTTTACATTATATAAAGTCAATTTATGTGTAAAGTGTGGGAATTAATGTTACTTTCACGGAAAACAAGTAAAAATGGTGCATTTCAATCAGCCAGTGTCACCTGTTTTTACGTTATTTCCCGTGGAAATTGTGGGACAGAATTTTAAAATTACGGAAATGATGTAAAAAAGGTGTAATTCATCAATCAGGATTAGCTGTATTAAGGTGGATTGATGTGTAAGTTGTGCGAATGAATGTTAATATCACGGATAACATGTAAAAATGGTGTATTTCAATCAGTCAGTTTTCCCTGTATTTACGTTAATTCATGTGTAAATTGTGGGAATGAATGTTTAATATCACAGGAAAAAGTAAAAAGGGTGAATTTCAATCAGTGAATTTTAGCTGTATTAACGTGGATTCATGTGTAAAATGTGGGAATGAATGTAATTATCCCAGTAAACAAGTAAAAAAGGTGTATTTCATCAGCCACTTTTACCTGTATATAAAGTCAATTCATGTGTAAATTGTGGGAATTAATGTTAAATCACGGAAAAAAGTAAAAAAAGTGTAATTCAATCAGTCAGGACTAGCTCTATTTAAGTGGATTCATGTGTAAATTGTGGGAATGAATGTTAATATAACGGAAAGCAAGTAAAAATCGTGTTGTTCAATCAGTCCGTTTTACATGTATATAAAGTCAATTTATGTGTAAAGTGTGGGAATGAATGTAAATATCCCAGTAAACAAGTAAAAAGGTGTATTTCAATCAGCCACTTTTACCTGTATACAAAGTCAATTCTGTGTAAATTGTGGGAAAGAATTTTAAAATCACGGAATAAATGTAAAAAAGGTGTAATTCAATCAATCAGGATTCGCTGTATTAAGGTGGATTCATGTGTAAATTGTGGGAATGAATGTTAATATCACGGAAAAAAGTGAAAAGGATGAATTTCAATCTGTCCATTTTACCTGTATTAACGTGGATTTATGTGTAAATTGTGGTAATGAATGTTAATATCACGGAAAACAAGAAAAAAGGTGTATTTCAATCAGTCAGTTTTACATGATTATAGAGTCAATTCATGTGTAAATTGTGGGAATGAAAGTTAATATCACGGAAAACAATTGAAAGAGGTGTATTTCAATTAGTCAGGTTTAGCTCTATTAACGTAGATTCATGTGTAAATTGTGGGAAAGAATGTTAATATAACGGAAAACAAGTCAAAAAGGTGTATTTCAATCATTCCGTTTCCCCTGTATTTACGTCAATTCATGTGCAAATTGTGGGAAAGAATGTTAATATCACGCAACAAAAGTAAAAAGGGTGTATTTCAATCAGTCAATTGTAGCTGTATTAACGGGGATTTCTGCGTAAATTGTGGGAATGAATGCTAATATCACGGAAAACAAGTAAAAAGGGTGTATTACAATCAGTTAATTCTAGCTGTATTAACGTTAATTCAGGTGTAAATTGTGGGAATGAATGTTAATATCACGGGAAAAAGTAAAAAGGGTGAATTTCAATCAGTCAATTTTAGCTGTATTAAAGTGGATTCATGTCTAAGTTGTTGGAATGAATGTTAATATCACGGAAAACAAGTGAAAAGAGTGTATTTCAATCAGTCAGCTTTCCTGTATTTACGTTAATTCATGTGTAAATTGTGGGAGTTAATGTTAAATCACAGAAAACAAGTAAATAAAGTGTAATTCATCAGTCAGGACTAGCTGTATTAAGGTGGATTCATGCGTAAATTGTGGGAATGAATGTTAATATCACGGAAAAAAGTAAAAAAGGTGTAATTCAATCAGTCAGGATTAGCTGTATTAACGTGGATTCATGTGTAATTTGTGGGAATGAAAGTCAAAATCACGGAAAAAAGTAAAAAGGTGTGTTTCAATTAGTCAGCTTTAAATGTTTATAAAGTCATTCACGTGTAAAGTGTGGGAAAGAATGTTAAAATTACGGAAAACAATTAAAAAAGGGGTAATTCATCAGTCAGGATTAACTGTTTTAACGTGGATTCATGTGTAATTTGTGAGAATGAATGTTAAAATCACGGAAAAAAATAAAAGGGTGAATTTCAATCAGTCAATTTTAGCTGTATTAAAGTGGATTCATGTCTAAGTTGTTGGAATGAATGTTAATATCACGGAAAACAAGTAAAAAGAGTGAATTTCAATCAGTCAGTTTTTCCTGTACTTACGTTAATTCATGTGTAAATTGTGGGAATGAATGTTAATATCATGGAAAAAGTGAAAAGGGTGAATTTCAATCAGTCAATTTTACCTGTATTAACGTGGATTCATATGTAAATTGCGGGAATGAATGTTAATATCACGGAAAACAAGTAAAAATGGTGTATTTCAATCAGTCAGTTTTCCCTGTATTTACGTTAATTCATGTGTAAATTGTGGGAATGAATGTTAATATCACAGGAAAAGTAAAAAGGGTGAATTTCAATCAGTGAATTTTAGCTGTATTAACGTGGATTCATGTGTAAAATGTGGGAATGAATGTAAATATCCAGTAAACAAGTAAAAAAGGTGTATTTCAATCAGCCACTTTTACCTGTATATAAAGTCAATTCATGTGTAAATTGTGGGAATTAATGATAAAATCACGGAAAACAAGTAAAAAAAGTGTAATTCAATCAGTCAGGACTAGCTGTATTTAAGTGGATTCATGTGTAATTGGGGAATGAATGTTAATATAACGGAAAGCAAGTAAAAATGGTGTTGTTCAATCAGTCCGTTTTACATGTATATAAAGTCAATTTATGTGGAAAGTGTGGGAATTAATGTTACTTTCACGGAAAACAAGTAAAAATGGTGCATTTCAATCAGCCAGTGTCACCTGTTTTTACGTTATTTCCCGTGGAAATTGTGGGAAGGAATTTTAAAATTACGGAAATGATGTAAAAAAGGTGTAATTCAATCAATCAGGATTAGCTGTATTAAGGTGGATTGATGTGTAAGTTGTGCGAATGAATGTTAATATAACGAAAAACAAGTAAAAAGGTGTATTTCAATCAGTCAGTTTCCCCTGTATTTACGTCAATTCATGTGTAAATTGTGGGAATGAATGTTAATATCACGCAACAAAAGTAAAAGGGTGTATTTCAATCGTCAATTTTAGCTGTATTACCGGGGATTTCTGCGTAAATTGTGGGAATGAATGTGAATATCACTTAAAACAAGTAAAGAGTGTTTTTCAATCAGTCAGTGTTAGCTGTATAACGTGAGTTCATGTGTAATTTGTGGGAATGAACGTCAATATCACGGAAAAAATTAAAAAAGGTGTATTTCAATTAGTCAGTTTTAAATGTTTATAAAGTCGATTTATGTGTCAATTGTGGGAATTAATTTTAATATCACGGAAAACAAGTAAAAATGGTGTTATTCAATCAGTCAGTTTGCCCAGTATTTTCGTCAATTCATGTGTAAATTGTGGGAAGCAATGTTAATATCACGGAAAACAAGTAAAAATGGTGTATTTCAATCAGTCAGTTTTACCTGTATATAAAGTTAATTCATGTTTAAATTGTGGGAATTAATGTTAAAATCGCTGAAAACAAGTAAAACAAGGGTATTTGAATCGGTCAGGACTAGCTGTGTTAAGGTGGTTTCATGTGTAAATTGTGGGAATGAATGTTAATATCACGGAAAAAAGAAAATGGGTGTATTTCAATCAGTCAGTTTTCATGTATTTAAAGTCAATTCATCTGTAAATTGTGGGATTGAATGTTAACATCAAGGAAGAAAGGAAAAAGGGTGTATTTCAATCGTCAACTTTAGCTGTATTACTGGGGATTTCTGCATAAATTGTGGGAATGAATGTTAATATCACGGAAAAACAAGTAAAAATGGTGTATTTCAATCGGTCGGTTTTCTCTGTGTTAACGTGGATTCATGTGTAAATTGTAGGAATGAATGTTAATATACGGAAAACAAGTGAAAAAAGTGTATTTCAATAAGTCAGTTTTACATGTATCTAAGTCAATTAATGTGTAAATTTTGGGCATGAATGTTAATATCACGGAAAAAAAGTAAAAATGGTGCATTTCAATCAGCCAGTGTCACCTGTTTTTACGTTAATTCGTGTGTAAATTGTGGGAAAGAATTTTAAAATCACGGAAAAATATAAAAAGGTGTAATTCAATCAATCAGGATTCGCTGTATTAAGGTGGATTCATGTGTAAATTGTGGGAATGAATGTTAATATCACGGAAAACAAGTAATTAAGGGTTGTACTTTACTCAGTCTAATGAACTGTATTATCGTGGATTCATGTGTAAATTGTGGGAATGAATGTAAATTTCACGGAAAAAAGTAAAAAGGGTGCATTTCAATCCGTTAATTTTAGCTGCATTAACGTGGATTCCTGTCTAAATTATGGGAATGAATGTTAATATCACAGAAAACAAGTAAAAGGAGTGTATTTCAATCAGTCAGTTTTCCCTGTATTTACGTTAATTATGTGTAAATTGTGGGAATAAATGTTAATATCACGGAAAAAAGTGAAAAGGGTGAATTTCAATCAGTCAACTTTACCTGTATTAACGTGGATTCACATGTAAATTGTGGGAATGAATGTTAATATCAAGGAAATAAGTAAAAAAGGTGTATTTTAATCAGTCAGTTTTACATGTTTATAAAGTCAATTCATGTGTAAATTGTAGGAATTAATGTTAATATCAGGAAAAAAGTAAAAAGGGTGTAATTCAACCAGTCAGGATTAGCTGTATTAACGTGGATTCATGTGTAATTTGTGGGAATGAAAGTCAAAATCACGGAAAAAAGTAAAAAAGGTGTGTTTCAATTAGTCAGCTTTAAATGTTTATAAAGTCAAATCACGTGTAAAGTGTGGGAAAGAATGGTTAAAATTACGGAAAACAATTAAAAAGGGGAATTCAAATCAGTCAGGATTAACTGTTTTAACGTGGATTCATGTGTAATTTGTGAGAATGAATGTTAAAATCACGGAAAAAGGTAAAAGGGTGAATTTCAATCAGTCAGTTTTTCCTGTATTTACGTTAATTCATTGTGTAAATTGTGGGAATGAATGTTAATATCACGGAAAAAAGTGAAAAGGGTGAATTTCAATCGGTCCATTTTACCTGTATTAACGTGGATTCATATGTAAATTGCTGGAATGAATGTTAATATCACGGATAACATGGTAAAAATGGTGTATTTCAATCAGGTCAGTTTTCCCTGTATTTACGTTAATTCATGTGTAAATTGTGGGAATTAATGTGTAATATCACGGAAAAAAAGTAAAAAAAGTGTAATTCAATCAGTCAGGACTAGCTCTATTTATATGGATTATGTGTAAATTGTGGGAATTAATGTTAATATACGGAAAGCAAGTAAAAATGGTGTTGTTCATCAGTCCGTTTTACATGTATATAAAGTCAATTTATGTGTAAAGTGTGGGAATGAATGTAAATATCCCAGTAAACAAGTAAAAAGGTGTATTTCAATCAGCCACTTTTACCTGTATATAAAGTCAATTCATGTGTAAATTGTGGGAAGAATTTTGAAATCACGGAAAAGATGTAAAAAAGGTGTATTCAATCAATCAGGATTTCGCTGTATTAAGGTGGATTCATGTGTAAATTGTGGGAATGAATGTTAATATCACGGAAAAAAGTGAAAAGGATGAATTTCAATCTGTCCATTTTACCTGTATTAACGTGGATTTATGTGTAAATTGTGGTAATGAATGTTAATATCACGGAAAAACAAGAAAAAAAGGTGTATTTCAATCAGTCAGTTTTACATGATTATAAAGTCAATTCATGTGTAAATTGTGGGAATGAAAGTTATATCACGGAAAACAATGAAAAAGGTGTGTATTTCAATTAGTCAGGTTTAGCTCTATTAACGTAGATTCATGTGTAAATTGTGGGAAAGAATGTTATATAACGGAAAACAAGTCAAAAAGGTGTTTTTCAATCATTCCGTTTCCCCTGTATTTACGTCAATTCATGTGCAAATTGTGGGAAAAGAATGTTAATATCACGCAACAAAGTAAAAAGGGTGGTATTTCAATCAGTCAATTGTAGCTGTATTACGGGGATTTCTGCGTAAATTGTGGGAATGAATGCTAATATCACGGAAAACAAGTAAAAAGGGTGTATTACAATCAGTTAATTCTAGCTGTATTAACGTTAATTCAGGTGTAAATTGTGGGAATGAATGTAATATCACCGGGAAAAAGTAAAAGGGTGAATTTCAATCAGTCAATTTTAGCTGTATTAAAGTGGATTCATGTCTAAGTTGTTGGAATGAATGTTAATATCACGGGAAAACAAGTGAAAAGAGTGTATTTCAATCAGTCAGCTTTTCCTGTATTTACGTTAATCATGTGTAAATTGTGGGAGTTAATGTTAAAATCACAGAAAACAAGTAAATAAAGTGTAATTCAATCAGTCAGGACTAGCTGTATTAAGGTGGATTCATGCGTAAATTGTTGGAATGAATGTTAATATCACGGAAAAAAAGTAAAAAGGTGTAATTCAATCAGTCAGGATTAGCTGTATTAACGTGGATTCATGTGTAATTTGTGGGAATGAAAGTCAAATCACGGAAAAAAGTAAAAAAGGTGTGTTTCAATTAGTCAGCTTTTAAATGTTTATAAAGTCAATTCACGTGTAAAGTGGTGGAAAGAATGTTAAAATTACGGAAAACAATTAAAAAAGGGGTAATTCAATCAGTCAGGATTAACTGTTTTAACGTGGATTCATGTGTAATTTGTGAGAATGAATGTTAAAATCACGGAAAAAAATAAAAAGGGTGAATTTCAATCAGTCAATTTAGCTGTATTAAAGTGGATTCATGTCTAAGTTGTTGGAATGAATGTTAATATCACGGAAAACAAGTAAAAAGAGTGAATTTCAATCAGTCAGTTTTTCCTGTACTTACGTTAATTCATGTGTAAATTGTGGGAATGAATGTTAATATCATGGAAAAAAGTGAAAAGGGTGAATTTCAATCAGTCAATTTTACCTGTATTAACGTGGATTCATATGTAAATTGCGGGAATGAATGTTAATATCACGGAAAACAAGTAAAAATGGTGTATTTCAATCAGTCAGTTTTCCCTGTATTTACGTTAATTCATGTGTAAATTGTGGGAATGAATGTTAATATCACAGGAAAAAGTAAAAAGGGTGAATTTCAATCAGTGAATTTTAGCTGTATTAACGTGGATTCATGTGTAAAATGTGGGAATGAATGTAAATATCCCAGTAAACAAGTAAAAAAGGTGTATTTCAATCAGCCACTTTTACCTGTATATAAAGTCAATTCATGTGTAAATTGTGGGAATTAATGATAAAATCACGGAAAACAAGTAAAAAAAGTGTAATTCAATCAGTCAGGACTAGCTGTATTTAAGTGGATTCATGTGTAAATTGTGGGAATGAATGTTAATATAACGGAAAGCAAGTAAAAATGGTGTTGTTCAATCAGTCCGTTTTACATGTATATAAAGTCAATTTATGTGTAAAGTGTGGGAATTAATGTTACTTTCACGGAAAACAAGTAAAAATGGTGCATTTCAATCAGCCAGTGTCACCTGTTTTTACGTTATTTCCCGTGGAAATTGTGGGAAGGATTTTAAAATTACGGAAATGATGTAAAAAAGGTGTAATTCAATCAATCAGGATTAGCTGTATTAAGGTGGATTGATGTGTAAGTTGTGCGAATGAATGTTAATATAACGAAAAAACAAGTAAAAAAGGTGTATTTCAATCAGTCAGTTTCCCCTGTATTTACGTCAATTCATGTGTAAATTGTGGGTAATGAATGTTAATATCACGCAACAAAAGTAAAAGGGTGTATTTCAATCGTCAATTTAGCTGTATTACGGGGATGTTTCTGCGTAAATTGTGGGAATGAATGTGAATATCACTTAAAACAAGTAAAGAGGTGTTTTTCAAATAGTCAGTGTTAGCTGTATAAGTGAGTTATGTGTAATTGTGGGAATGAACGTCAATATCACGGAAAAAGTAAAAATGGTGTATTTCAATAGTCAGTTTTAATGTTATAAAGTCGATTTATGTGTCAATTGTGGGAATTAATTTTAATATCACGGAAAACAAGTAAAAATGGTGTATTTCAATCAGTCAGTTTGACCTGTATATAAAGTTAATTCATGTTTAAATTGTGGGAATTAATGTTAAAATCGCTGAAAACAAGTAAAAAAGGGTATTTGAATCGGTCAGGACTAGCTGTGTTAAGGTGGATTCATGTGTAAATTGTGGAATGAATGTTAATATCACGGAAAAAGTAAAAAGGGTGAATTTCAATCAGTCAATTTTAGCTGTATTAAGTGGATTCATGTGTAATTTGTGGGAATGAAAGTCAAAATCACGGAAAAATGTAAAAAGGTGTGTTTCAATTAGTCAGCTTAAATGTTTTAAAGTCAATTCACGTGTAAAGTGTGGAAAGATGTTAAAATTACGGAAAACAATTAAAAGGGGTAATTCAATCAGTCAGGATTAACTGTTTTAACGTGGATTCATGTGTAATTTGTGAGAATGAATGTTAAAATCACGGAAAAAAATAAAAAGGGTGAATTTCAATCAGTCATTTTTAGCTGTATTAAAGTGGATTCATGTCTAAGTTGTTGGAATGAATGTTAATATCACGGAAAACAAGTAAAAAGAGTGAATTTCAATCGTCAGTTTTTTCTGTACTTACGTTAATTCATGTGTAAATTGTGGGAATGAATGTTAATATCACGGAAAAAGTAAAAAGGATGAATTTTAATCGGTCAATTTTACTGTATTAACGTGGATTTATGTGTAAATGTGCGGAATGATGTTAATATCACGGAAAACAAGTAAAAATGGTGTATTTCAATCAGTCAGTGTCACTGTTTTTACGTTATTTCCCGTGGAAATTGTGGGAAGAATTTTAAAATTACGCAATGATGTAAAAAAGTGTAATTCAATCAATCAGGATTAGCTGTATTAAGGTGGATTGATGTGTAAGTTGTGCGAATGAATGTTAATATAACGAAAAACAAGTAAAAAAGGTGTATTTCAATCAGTCAGTTTCCCCTGTATTTACGTCAATTCATGTGTAAATTGTGGGAATGAATGTTAATATCACGCAACAAAAGTAAAAGGGGTGTATTTCAATCGTCAATTTTAGCTGTATTACCGGGGATTTCTGCGTAAAATTGTGGGAATGATGTGAATATCATTTAAAACAAGTAAAAGAGTGTTTTTCAATCAGTCAGTGTTAGCTGTATTAGCGTGAGTTCATGGTGTAATTTGTGGGAATGAACGTCAATATCACGGAAAAAATTAAAAAAGGTGTATTTCAATTAGTCAGTTTTAAATGTTTATAAAGTCGATTTATGTGTCAATTGTGGGAATTAATTTTAATATCACGGAAAACAAGTAAAAAGGTGTGTATTTCAATCAGTCAGTTTTCCCTGTATTTACGTTAATTTATGAGTAAATTGTGGGAAGCAATGTTAATATCACGGAAAACAAGTAAAAATGGTGTATTTCAATCAGTCAGTTTTACCTGTATATAAAGTTAATTCATGTTTAAATTGTGGGAATTAATGTTAAAATCGCTGAAAACAAGTAAAACAAGGGTATTTGAATCGGTCAGGACTAGCTGTGTTAAGGTGGTTTCATGTGTAAATTGTGGGAATGAATGTTAATATCACGGAAAAAAGTAAAATGGGTGTATTTCAATCAGTGAGTTTTCATGTATTTAAAGTCAATTCATCTGTAAATTGTGGGATTGAATGTTAACATCAAGGAAGAAAAGGAAAAAGGGTGTATTTCAATCGTCAACTTTAGCTGTATTACTGGGGATTTCTGCATAATTGTGGGAATGAATGTTAATATCACGGAAAACAAGTAAAAATGGTGTATTTCAATCGGTCGGTTTTCTCTGTGTTAACGTGGATTCATGTGTAAATTGTAGGAATGAATGTTAATATAACGGAAAACAAGTGAAAAAAGTGTATTTCAATAAGTCAGTTTTACATGTATCTAAGTCAATTAAATGTGTAAATTTTGGGCATGAATGTTAATATCACGGAAAAAAAGTAAAAATGGTGCATTTCAATCAGCCAGTGTCACCTGTTTTTTACGTAATTCGTGGTGTAAATTGTGGAAAGAATTTAAAATCACGGAAAAGATATAAAAAAGGTGTAATTCAATCAATCAGGATTCGCTGTATTAAGGTGGATTCATGTGTAAATTGTGGGAATGAATGTTAATATCACGGAAAACAAGTAATTAAGGTGTACTTTACTCAGTCTAATGAACTGTATTATCGTGGATTCATGTGTAAATTGTGGGAATGAATGTAAATTTCACGGAAAAAAGTAAAAAGGGTGCATTTCAATCCGTTAATTTTAGCTGCATTAACGTGGATTCCTGTCTAAATTATGGGAATGAATGTTAATATCACAGAAAACAAGTAAAAGGAGTGTATTTCAATCAGTCAGTTTTCCCTGTATTTACGTTAATTTATGTGTAAATTGTGGGAAATAAATGTTAATATCACGGAAAAAAGTGAAAAGGTGAATTTCAATCAGTCAACTTTACCTGTATTAACGTGGATTTCACATGTAAATTGTGGGAATGAATGTTAATATCAAGGAAAATAAGTAAAAAAGGTGTATTTTAATCAGTCAGTTTTACATGTTTATAAAGTCAATTCATGTGTAAATTGTAGGAATAATGTTAATATCACGGAAAAAAAGTAAAAAAAGGTGTAATTCAACCAGTCAGGATTAGCTGTATTAACGTGGATTCATGTGTAATTTGTGGGAATGAAAGTCAAAATCACGGGAAAAAAGTAAAAAAGGTGTGTTTCAATTAGTCAGCTTAAATGTTTATAAAGTCAATCACGTGTAAAGTGTGGGAAAGAATGTTAAAATTACGGAAAACAATTAAAAAAGGGTAATTCATCAGTCAGGATTAACTGTTTTAACGTGGATTCATGTTAATTTGTGAGAATGAATGTTAAAATCACGGAAAAAGTAAGAAGGGTGATTCATCAGTCAGTTTTTCCTGTATTTACGTTAATTCATGTTAAATTGTGGAATGAATGTTAATATCACGGAAAAAAGTGAAAAGGGTGAATTTCAATCGGTCCATTTTACCTGTATTAACGTGGATTCATATGTAAATTGCTGGAATGAATGTTAATATCACGGATAACATGTAAAAATGGTGTATTTCAATCAGTCAGTTTTCCCTGTATTTACGTTAATTCATGTGTAAATTGGGAATTAATGTTAAAATCACGGAAAAAGTAAAAAATGTAATTCAATCAGTCAGGACAGCTCTATTTATATGGATTCATGTGTAAATTGTGGGAATTAATGTTAATATAACGGAAAGCAAGTAAAAATGGTGTTGTTCAATCAGTCCGTTTTACATGTATATAAAGTCAAATTATGTGTAAAGTGTGGGAATGAATGTAAATATCCCAGTAAACAAGTAAAAAAGGTGTATTTCAATCAGCCACTTTTACCTTATATAAAGTCAATTCATGTGTAAATTGTGGGAAAGAATTTTGAAATCACGGAAAAGATGTAAAAAGGTGTAATTCAATCAATCAGGATTCGCTGTATTAAGGTGGATTCATGTGTAATTGTGGAATGAATGTAATATCACGGAAAAAAGTGAAAAGGATGAATTTCAATCTGTCCATTTTTACCTGTATTAACGTGGATTTATGTGTAAATTGTGGTAATGAATGTTAATATCACGGAAAACAAGAAAAAAAGGTGTATTTCAATCAGTCATTTTACATGATTATAAAGTCAATTCATGTGTAAATTGTGGGAATGAAAGTTAATATCACGGAAAACAATGAAAAAGGTGTATTTCAATTAGTCAGGTTTAGCTCTATTAACGTAGATTCATGTGTAAATTGTGGGAAAGAATGTTAATATAACGGAAAACAAGTCAAAAAGGTGTTTTTCAATCATTCCGTTTCCCCTGTATTTACGTCAATTCATGTGCAAATTGTGGGAAAGAATGTTAATATCACGCAACAAAAGTAAAAAGGGTGTATTTCAATCAGTCAATTGTAGCTGTATTAACGGGGATTTCTGCGTAAATTGTGGGAATGAATGCTAATCACGGAAAACAAGTAAAAAGGGTGTATTACAATCAGTTAATTCTAGCTGTATTAACGTTAATTCAGGTGTAAATTGTGAAATGTTAATATCACGGGAAAAAGTAAAAAGGGTGAATTTCAATCAGTCAATTTTAGCTGTATTAAAGTGGATTCATGTCTAAGTTGTTTGGAATGAATGTTAATATCACGGAAAACAAGTGAAAAGAGTGTATTTCAATCAGTCAGCTTTTCCTGTATTTACGTTAATTCATGTGTAAATTGTGGGAGTTTAATGTTAAACAGAAAACAAGTAAATAAAGTGTAATTCAATCAGTCAGGACTAGCTGTATTAAGGTGGATTCATGCGTAAATTGTTGGAATGAATGTTAATATCACGGAAAAAAAGTAAAAAAGGTGTAATTCAATCAGTCAGGATTAGCTGTATTAACGTGGATTCATGTGTAATTTGTGGGAATGAAAGTCACAATCACGGAAAAAAGTAAAAAAGGTGTGTTTCAATTAGTCAGCTTTAAATGTTTATAAAGTCAATTCACGTGTAAAGTGTGGAAAAGAATGTTAAAATTACGGAAAACAATTAAAAAGGGGTAATTCAATCAGTCAGGATTAACTGTTTTAACGTGGATTCATGTGTAATTTGTGAGAATGAATGTTAAAATCAGGGAAAAAAAATAAAAAGGGTGAATTTCATCAGTCAATTTTAGCTGTATTAAGTGGATTCATGTCTAAGTTGTTGGAATGAATGTTAATATCACGGAAAACAAGTAAAAAGAGTGAATTTCAATCAGTCAGTTTTTCCTGTACTTACGTTAAATTCATGTGTAAATTGTGGGAATGAATGTTAATATCATGGAAAAAGTGAAAAGGGTGAATTTCAATCAGTCAATTTTACCTGTATTAACGTGGATTCATATGTAAATTGCGGGAATGAATGAATATCACGGAAAACAAGTAAAAATGGTGTATTTCAATCAGTCAGTTTTCCCTGTATTTACGTTAATTCATGTGTAAATTGTGGGAATGAATGTTAAATCACAGGAAAAGTAAAAAGGGTGAATTTCAATCAGTGAATTTTAGCTGTATTAACGTGGATTCATGTGTAAAATGTGGGAATGAATGTAAATATCCCAGTAAACAAGTAAAAAAGGTGTATTTCAATCAGCCACTTTTACCTGTATATAAAGTCAATTCATGTGTAAATTGTGGGAATTAAGATAAAATCACGGAAAACAAGTAAAAAAAGTGTAATTCAATCAGTCAGGACTAGCTGTATTTAAGTGGATTCATGTGTAAATTGTGGGAATGAATGTTAATATAACGGAAAGCAAGTAAAAATGGTGTTGTTCAATCAGTCCGTTTTACATGTATATAAAGTCAATTTATTGTGTAAAAGTGTGGGAATTAATGTTACTTTCACGGAAAACAAGTAAAAATGGTGCATTTCAATCAGCCAGTGTCACTGTTTTTACGTTATTTCCCGTGGAAATTGTGGAAGGAATTTTAAAATTACGGAAATGATGTAAAAAAGGTGTATTTCAATCAATCAGGATTAGCTGTATTAAGGTGGATTGATGTGTAAGTTGTGCGAATGAATTTTAATATAACGAAAAACAAGTAAAAAAGGTGTATTTCAATCAGTCAGTTTCCCCTGTATTTACGTCAATTCATGTGTAAATTGTGGGAATGAATGTTAATATCACGCACAAAAGTAAAACGGGTGTATTTCAATCGTCAATTTTAGCTGTATTACCGGGGATTTCTGCGTAAATTGTGGGAATGAATGTGAATATCACTTAAAACAAGTAAAAGAGTGTTTTTCAATCAGTCAGTGTTAGCTGTATTAACGTGAGTTCATGTGTAATTTGTGGGAATGAACGTCAATATCACGGAAAAAAGTAAAAATGGTGTATTTCAATTAGTCAGTTTTAAATGTTTATAAAGTCGATTATGTGTCAATTGTGGGAATTAATTTAATATCACGGAAAACAAGTAAAAATGGTGTATTTCAATCAGTCAGTTTGACCTGTATATAAAGTTAATTCATGTTTAAATTGTGGGAATTAATGTTAAAATCGCTGAAAACAAGTAAAAAAAGGGTATTTGAATCGGTCAGGACTAGCTGTGTTAAGGTGGATTCATGTGTAAATTGTGGGAATGAATGTTAATATCACGGAAAAAAGTAAAAAGGGTGAATTTCAATCAGTCAATTTTAGCTGTATTAAGTGGATTCATGTGTAATTTGTGGGAATGAAAGTCAAAATCACGAAATGTAAAAAGGTGTGTTTCAATTAGTCAGCTTTAAATGTTTATAAAGTCAATTCACGTGTAAAGTGTGGGAAAGAATGTTAAATTACGGAAAACAATTAAAAAAGGGGTAATTCAATCAGTCAGGATTAACTGTTTTAACGTGGATTCATGTGTAATTTGGAATGAATGTTAAATCACGGAAAAAATAAAAAGGGTGAATTTCAATCAGTCATTTTTAGCTGTATTAAAGTGGATTCATGTCTAAGTTGTTGGAATGAATGTTAATATCACGGAAACAAGTAAAAAGGTGAATTTCAATCAGTCAGTTTTTCCTGTACTTACGTTAATTCATGTGTAAATTGTGGGAATGAATGTTAATATCACGGAAAAAAGTGAAAAGGATGAATTTTAATCGGTCAATTTTACCTGTATTAACGTGGATTCATATGTAATTGCGGGAAATGAATGTTAATATCACGGAAAACAAGTAAAAATGGTGTATTTAATCAGTCAGTGTCACCTGTTTTTACGTTATTTCCCGTGGAAATTGTGGGAAAGAATTTTAAAATTACGCAAATGATGTAAAAAGGTGTAATTCAATCAATCAGGATTAGCTGTATTAAGGTGGATTGATGTGTAAGTTGTGCGAATGAATGTTAATATAACGAAAAACAAGTAAAAAAGGTGTATTTCAATCAGTCAGTTTCCCCTGTATTTACGTCAATTCATGTGTAAATTGTGGGAATGAATGTTAATATCACGCAACAAAAGTAAAAAGGGGTGTATTTCAATCGTCAATTTTAGCTGTATTACCGGGGATTTCTGCGTAAATTGTGGGAATGAATGTGAATATCACTTAAAACAAGTAAAAGAGTGTTTTTCAATCAGTCAGTGTTAGCTGTATTAACGTGAGTTCATGTGTAATTTGTGGGAATGAACGTCAATATCACGGAAAAAAGTAAAAAAGGTGTATTTCAATTAGTCAGTTTTAAATGTTTATAAAGTCGATTTATGTGTCAATTGTGGGAATTAATTTTAATATCACAGGAAACAAGTAAAAGGAGTGTATTTCAATCAGTCAGTTTTCCCTGTATTTATCGTTAATTTATGTGTAAATTGTGGGAATAAATGTTAATATCACGGAAAAAAGTGAAAAGGGTGATTTCAATCAGTCAACTTTCCTGTATTAACGTGGATTCACATGTAAATTGTGGGAATGAATGTTAATATCAAGGAAAATAAGTAAAAAAAGGTGTATTTTAATCAGTCAGTTTTACATGTTTATAAAGTCAATTCATGTGAAATTGTAGGAATTAATGTTAATATCACGGAAAAAAGTAAAAAGGGTGAATTTCAATCAGTCAATTTTAGCTGTATTAAGTGGATTCATGTCTAAGTTGTTGGAATGAATGTTAAAATCACGGAA
>RQOL01000333.1:0-48921 GCA_013076295.1 Sanderia malayensis
ATATTTCATCCTCTCTTCATTACCAGTGCAAAGATCCATTTGACTCAAACTCAGCAGAAAACGACCTAGTACCAACAACTAAACTAACAGACATGTTTGTCATGCATGCACAATTCTCGTATTGGGAATCGCTTGTTAAAAATTAAATTTGCCCAAAAAAGGTGTAATACATTTTGTATCCTTCAGGGATTCAAGCATGTGTGGTCACACGAAAAGTTGCTCAACATTGTGGAACAGATTATTGGTCCTGATATTTCCGGCCATCCAGTTTGGAACTTGAGAACGAAGGTAACGAATCACCAACAAAGAAAACATCTTATAGCTATCCGCGGGAAATCTGGGTCCACTCAAATTTGAACCATTACTCCTAGAGAGCTGGGAATTGTCTCAACGTGATCAGTAGGACCTATTTAGTATAATTCGACTCCTTGTGAGTCAGTTTTCAGTCTATTTCAAAATTTGAATTTTTCAGTACCTGCTTCATGTAAGGTAGAAAGTTTAAATGGCCATCCGCGGGCGATCTGGGTCCACTAAAATTTGAACCATTACTCCTAGAGAGCTGGGAATTGTCTCAACGTGATCAGTAGGACCTATTTAGTATAATTCGACTCCTTGTGAGTCAGTTTTCAGTCTATTTCAAAATTTGAATTTTTCAGTACCTGCTTCATGTAAGGTAGAAAGTTTAAATGGCCATCCGCGGGCGATCTGGGTCCACTAAAATTTGAACCATTACTCCTAGAGAGCTGGGAATTGTCTCAACGTGATCAGTAGGACCTATTTAGTATAATTCGACTCATTGTGAGTCATTTTTCAGTCTATTTCAAAATTTGAATTTTTCAGTACCTGCTTCATGTAAGGTAGAAAGTTTAAATGGCCATCCGCGGGCGATCTGGGTCCACTAAAATTTGAACCATTACTCCTAGAGAGCTGGGCATTGTCTCAACGTGATCAGTAGGACCTATTTAGTATAATTCGACTCATTGTGAGTCAGTTTTCAGTCTATTTCAAAATTTGAATTTTTCAGTACCTGCTTCATGTAAGGTAGAAAGTTTAAATAGCTATCCGCGGGCGATCTGAGTTCACTAAAATTTGAACCATTAGTCCTAGAGAGCTGGGAATTGTCTCAACGTGATCAGTAGGACCTATTTAGTATAATTCGACTCCTTGTGAGTCAGTTTTCAGTCTATTTCAAAATTTGAATTTTTCAGTACCTGCTTCATGTAAGGTAGAAAGTTTAAATAGCTATCCGCGGGCGATCTGGGTCCACTAAAATTTGAACCATTAGTCCTAGAGAGCTGGGAATTGTCTCAACGTGATCAGTAGGACCTATTTAGTATAATTCGACTCCTTGTGAGTCAGTTTTCAGTCTATTTCAAAATGTCAAATTTTTCAGTACCTGCTTCATGTAAGCTAGAAAGTTTAAATAGCTATCCGCGGGCGATCTGGGTCCACTAAAATTTGAACCATTAGTCCTAGAGAGTTGGGAATTGTCTCATCGTGATCAGTAGGACCTATTTAGTATAATTCGACTCCTTGTGAGTCAGTTTTCAGTCTATTTCAAAATTTGAATTTTTCAGTACCTGCTTCATGTAAGGTAGAAAGTTTAAATAGCTATCCGCGGGCGATTTGGGTCCACTAAAATTTGAACCATTAGTCCTAGAGAGCTGGGCATTGTCTCAACGTGATCAGTAGGACCTATTTAGTATAATTCGACTCCTTGTGAGTCAGTTTTCAGTCTATTTCAAAATTTCAAATTTTTCAGTACCTGCTTCATGTAAGCTAGAAAGTTTAAATAGCTATCCGCGGGCGATTTGGGTCCACTAAAATTTGAACCATTAGTCCTAGAGAGCTGGGCATTGTCTCAACGTGATCAGTAGACTATTAGTATTTCATTTGAGTCATTTTCAGTCTATTTCATTTCGTCTGTCTGTTATTTGGGGATCCACTAAAATTTGAACCATTAGTCCTAGAGAGCTGGGCATTGTCTCAACGTGATCAGTAGGACCTATTTAGTATAATTCGACTCATTGTGAGTCATTTTTCAGTCTATTTCAAAATTTGAATTTTTCAGTACCTGCTTCATGTAAGGTAGAAAGTTTAAATAGCTATCCGCGGGCGATCTGAGTTCACTAAAATTTGAACCATTAGTCCTAGAGAGTTGGGAATTGTCTCAACGTGATCAGTAGGACCTATTTAGTATAATTCGACTCATTGTGAGTCATTTTTCAGTCTATTTCAAAATTTGAATTTTTCAGTACCTGCTTCATGTAAGGTAGAAAGTTTAAATAGCTATCCGCGGGCGATCTGGGCCCACTAAAATTTGAACCATTAGTCCTAGAGAGCTGGGAATTGTCTCAACGTGATCAGTAGGACCTATTAAGTATAACTGTGAGTCATTTTTCAGTCTATTTCGAAATTTGAATTTGTCAGTACCTACTTCATGTAAGATAGAAAGTTTCAGCCAGTTTTTGCATTCTTGTGGCTCAAAGCAACGATATTTCAAGTCTTTAATAGCGCAGACGTCTTGACAATACCAGATTCCAGATCTCCGTTGCTTTTATAAATGTCCTGCTTAAGTCCTTTCATATCTTCGTGCATCTTATTTTGCAGACACCTGGGAATGTGGAAACGACCGTTCCTTGGCATCAAGGTATGTGAAGCATTAAGAATACAGCATGTTATTCTTGTCTCACTACGTTTTAGATCTTGGTGCTTTAATCGGTTGACAATCTTCAATGCACCATAATATCGATTACAATTGAGCCTCACTTCAAAATCAAACAGAGCCATCTTCACACCAGCTGACCATTCGTACGATTTATGCTCTGTTTGGTGGCTAAGCAAGATACTTGGTATCCTCGGAGCTTTGAAACTTAAGCACCAATGAGCTATTCATAAAAGATTTGTTCGTTTTTTAGATAATGCGTATTTAGAAGAAGGAAGCGACAATATTTTGATTCCAACAGCTTGGATACCATTGATAGATGCCAATCTGACAAATGGATGTATGATGGTATGGTAGTGTGCGTTTATATACAACTTGGGACAAAAGTCCTGGGACACTCTTGCGACTTATAATAATAACCATTGTCAAAAATAAGTGCTACTAATAAATCTGTGTCGCTTTTTGTTGTCTAATGTACAGGTTGTATCTGAGGGACATAGAAAAGGTTTCACTGCTAAACATGCTTGCTGTGCGGGACCAACTTGGTATGTCGAAATTCAAGAAGATGAAATCAAAGAAAAACTAGGTGAAGCAATTATTATTGATTAATGTCCAATCTATTTTTGAGACAAGCAGCTTCGTCATGTACTATTCCAACGCCAGACACGTTACGGCACGAACAGTGAGTAATGTCCACGACTTGCTGATAATAATACTATATCTTACAGGTGTTGATGCCAAAGAAAATGCAATTGTTTGCGAAGTTCCATTTGGTAGTGTGCTGTTTATCAATAACGTTGTACCACACAAAAGGTAAATTATAATCATTATTGCAGTATTAGTATTGTAGTACCTCAAGCTTTGTTCAAACGCTTACAACATTTGACTAAACTTCAATGTAACAATGAAGCAACGGAAAATCCACCCCACCACTTGTGTTATGCATTATTCATAATACTTATATTTACCTGGTATTCTCTTTGATTTCAGCCTCTTGAATAATTCGAATAACATCAGATGGAGTTTGGACCTACGCTGGAATCGAACACAAGATTACAATTACTTCTATGGAGTTAAGGCAAGTATTTCACAATGAACAACAACGAAACATACTAACCCCAAACCGCTTGTCTGCATGTGCATACAGATAGCTACAGGTGTATTATACTGAGAAAGGTTCAGATATGCAATTCAGACCCCTATATAAGAACCAATGAATTAGGAAGTTCTAGTATGGCATTTCTACTCAAATAATAGAAGAAACAATAGCCTATTGTTCAAGAACAATGTAAAACAACTGAAAATTTACAGGTTTTACTGTGATACCTTATTGTATACTCAATATGTTTGATACTCGTATAGAATTCCATTCCAATGAGGAAGTCGGGAAACAGTAATTTTCCAATCAAGTGGCAAGAACTTCAAGGAACCGCTGCGCAGTATGCTACCGAGGCTGCTTACGCACGGGAGGCGGGAAAACTGGATGAGCTGGTAAGTTTCCAATTTCACGTTTAGTTAGTAATTACTTAGTACTTATGTACTTATTACTTAAGTAGTCAACTATGTATCGCACAAAATGTTGCTGTTTTGATGATGTTGTTATTTTTATAATGTTATAAGGATACAGTTGAAGATGATGAATTTGACACAACAGTAGCTGGACCATGGATGACCCGCTGGGAAATTGTTCATCATAATAAACATACAAAGACATTTCAAAGATCTGCTAACACCTTAATGGTGAAACCATAACAACAATATACATAAACGTGAGGCAACCTTCAGATAAAGAGACTTGCTAACAAATCTAAATCATGAAAATTTAACGCGTATACCTTATTTAGCTGCTTGCCTACAACATGTTGAAAAAAATTGGAAATTCTTCATTGCTTTTACCGGAAGGAAAGTCTGTGATGCTTTGTATGTTTTCTGTTGATCTGTCATGAGAAACTTCAGTGAGAACTCGTTCTGGATTGGTACTGTAAGGCAAATCTGATCGTCTTACAAGACTGCTTCTCACTGATCCCTTTAGTGATGCAGATGAAGTCTGCAAAGAAAGTTATTAAAAAAGGTTATATTATAGGCAAACTACAGATTATTTCACATTTCACATCTTATAATAAGTTATACAAGGTTGAAAGGTAAGTATCAATGTTTTGGAACTTGGTCCTTTTGAATAAAATTTCGCAATAATAGTGGATATCAAATCAGAAAAAACATTTGGATCTAATTGACGACTTCTTCTTGGTCTGACGACCACAATTTTCAATTTTTTCCGAATATTTCCAAAACACACCTGATCATTAAAGATTGGTGAACAAAAATGATCTGTCAGGGTTTCGTACCTTAGATAATTGATCCTCAAAGGTATAAGTTGTTAAATTGGGGGAACCTACAGTGTGGAAAGGTATGTATGATAAAAGTACATGATCATGCGTTCTTACCTTGCAAGAAGACCGTTGTTCTAATAGTTTCTTGCTCATATTATCAGTAATGTCTTGATGACTTACTTCAGGATGCAAAGATGTTTCATTGAATTCTGAAGAATATCCTCGTAATTCGTAACTTGGAACAACTTGTGTCTCTTTGCTCCAAGATGGAGATTGATCACGGTTCTCAATTCCCTGCTTTGATTTCTTTGAAAACAACGCAAGGATTTGACTTGCTGATCTTTTATTACGACGAGATGTGCTTGAAAAGGATGGCTTAAAAGACGTTGTAGCTGGCGAAATGTTCGAATCCACCTTAATCGGATACTTGTTTTCAACTGGTATTGTTTGTATTATCGCCTGTGGATCGCTATTTGCATACAGCGTGTTTTGGCCGTCGTGAAACAAGCTCGGCTCCGTATTCGACGCTTTCTGAAAACCCCCAATCCCCTTTTCGCCCTCATCCATTCCAACTATCCTTTGAGTTTCAAGCTGACAGAATAAGCCATGTTCGTTTATTTGCCGTTCTTCATCGCGTTGATTGTAAAGATTGCGAAAACTCGCATTTTCTCTATTGCATAACTTTACGTTGGGGCTAATTCTAATTGCATCGTAATTTGCAGATAAACCTGATAAACCTGGATGACTGCAGGCTGCAGAATTTAAGCTGCCATGTACAACATCATCTCTTACTGCTTTCAGTGAAATATTTCTGTCAATAAGTGGTGGTCGAAAAGGCTGAAAAATCAAATGTATGATAATAACATTAAGGATATAATAACTTCGCTTGTTAGGTAAAAACATCTAATATGATATACGATATATAAAAAAAGGATTATGATACACTTTAGTATATTTGCATGGTATATTATCTTAATCTTCATTTGGTTTCTTATGTTTCCTACTTGGCTGTATAACAATCGAAAGATGTTATGATAGCAAACATAAACGTCCTATAACAGCGTTTTGCCTTGACAATGGGGCATTCCTACTTCTAGCATCTCTGACATCTAACAATCATCTAATGAAATTCCAAGTATCTAAAAATCAACATCTCATCCCTCAAAATTCTCCAAAATTCAACCCAATAATTTATACTGCTCTATTCACCTTTTGGCTGGTGTGTTTTGAGCTGAGTCCATGACGTGTTACTGTGACTCTCTGCATATTGGATGGTGGATTATGTAACATGATAGAATTGCTTGTGTTTAATGCTGCATTGGGCATTCCCATTGAGCATTCATGCTCCACTTGGATGAGATATTTTTCACTCTCCAGTTCAACATCAGGATATACCTTGAAATGAAGAGCACAATTCTTCTATCAATGAGTGAAATAATGAAGAGACAAAAAGAATGAATGTTATAATTATGATTATGACTTCGTAAATGGTCATGATTATTATTATGATTTTACAAACTTTTTCAGCTGATGTGAAGATGCTGTCAAGACTTTTCCTTTCCTCTGACAACAAATTTGCCTATAAATAGTAAAGGAGTAAGATTGTATAATGAATTGTACACTTCAAAACTTCATTTGTAAAAAGTTAGGTATTAACTGCATACATATGTCATATGCAAAATCTTTAAAAAAACAGAATACATGATAAAAAATGAAAAACCTTTCTTCCAGTAGATGACATCTCTAAAAACCCATCCTAAAATGCATATTATAAATATATTATCATTGGAATTCCAAAAATGTGTAATGCTATTTAATAACGAGAGAGTTTTGCCTACTATGACTGACTTTGTTGGTGGCTGGCAATGATAATTTTTCTTACCTGCCATACTTTATTTTTCTTCATTTTCTGGTGAGTGTACAGCACCTACAACAAAATTTATTGCTAATAGACACCTTTTAAGGGTACACAAGTATATTTATCTGCGCTATTCGTCAAAATACGTTGTACATCTGCAAGTAGTATAGTATGATCATGCTTGGTTGGGCCTCTTGCACAAGGCCTAAACGCCCCGCCCCTTTTCATTTTGCCATACTATTATCTCATTGCCAAATAAATTCTACACTTTTCATAGAGAATCTTAAACGATAATTTGAAAGCTACTCACCTTGAACAGCATACTTGAATAATAAAAGGTTGTTATTCACAAACTCTTGAAAATTTCAACGTAAACCAGCATAACGAAACTTCATGCATTGGGCAGGCATCAACGCCGTGGCATGGCGTGAAGAAAATTATTTTCTCGCGCTATAACTTGAATAGCCTCTACTTCAAATAGAGATTTAGATAAGCAGGGGACAAATGAATGGACATAAATTTCGTGATGTCGCAAAAAGCAATAATAAGAATGAACCTTTAATATAGAAAAAAGTATACAGCGTTCAATCATGTGATATATAATAAACGAAAGCCATAGAATATATAATAAATTGCTTTTATTTGGAGCTCATTTAGTCTTAATGATTAAGTAGTTCTTCAAATTAAGAAAGATGATAAAGTTTGTTTGCGTCAAGCTTCAATTTCGCATCCCTTGCAGTGGTTAGTTTATATGTCTTGATATTTCCCATTTACGAGTAATATCGGTGAGAAGCTTCGGGACGATTTTTCCCAAACGATTGCAGAAGAGCATGCTGCATTTCTTTGTAACATCGTCGCATTTTTTAACGATAAACTGGTTTGCAAAGTAACGCTCATCTTTGTAAACACACAATCTTCGTTGGCTTTTCTTTTCGCCTTCTTTCTTCTTCCCATCCGATTTTGTCTCCTCTTCAATATGAGGCAGAATTGGCATCGAGGTTACAGTAACGGCGGCACCTGCATTGCATTCCCATCCTTCCCAATATATTAACTTGGCATCCTTATTACAAACCAAGCCATAGCACCATTTCAAATCTTTTACCCAGTGATTATAAACCACCTCGTCTTTGTCGTACATTACTCCATCAAAGTAACAGCCTGGCGAAGTTGTCGTAATAACACGAGAAATTGGAGCAACTGTAGTCAATGTTGCTGTTTTTGTTGTTGTTGAGGGTGGAAGTGCCTCAGTTGTAGTTTCCATTCTTCGTGGCACAGTTTCATCGTGAGCTGGCTCAGTTGTTGGATAATGTGGCTCAGTTGTTGGGTAAGATGGCTCAGTTGTTGGATAATGTGACTCAGTTGTTGGGTAATGTGGCTCAGTTGTTGGATAATGTGGCTCAGTTGTTGGGTAAGGTGGCTCAGTTGTTGGATAAGGTGGTGCAGTTGTTGGAGTTCCTCGACAATTCCATTTATCCCATTGCAAAATGTCACCATTGTACGAGCAGTAGCTACCATAGCACCAATCCGAGCGTTGATCATATCCCTCGCTGATATCTTCACCTGGTTGGAAGAATCTCCCATCGCTGAAACAGCCATGACGAAATGGTATGGTTGTGGGTGGGTATGTCATTGGAGCTGGTGGAGTTGTGACGAAAGGGAAGGTTGTCAAGTCCTTTTTCTTGCAATTCCATGCATCCCAGCTTACCTTCTGACCAGATTCATCACAATACGTTCCATAGCACCAATCAGAGTGTTCATCATAACCTTTTTCTATCTCTGATCCGATTGGATAAAACTTCCCGTTGTAAATACAGCCGCGGAAATTCATGTCAGCTATGGTGCTTGGAATAGGCTCCGTTGTTCTTCTCTCAAATAATTGAGGCTCATATGTTGTTGGCTCATATGTTCTTGGTTCGTAAGTTTTTGGTTCATCCGTTCTTGGCTCATCCGTTTTTGGTTCGTCTGTTCTTGGTTCATCTGTTCTTGGCTCATCTGTTCTTGGCTCATCTGTTCTTGGCTCATCTGTTCTTGGCTCGTCCGTTCTTGGTTCATATGTTCTTGGTTCGTCTGTTCTTGGTTCGTCCGTTCGTTCAGCTGTACTGGGTTTCGGTGGTCTGTTAGTTGTTGTAAAACAGTTAAAATTGTCCCAGTGCTCTATTTGTCCAGAGGAATGACAATTCGTTCCAAAGCACCAGTTCGAGCCAGCACGGTAACCACGTTCGATTTCCGAATTCAAAGGATAATACTTTCCATTGTACAAACATCCGGGCACTGTCGTAGGGTTGTCGGGTGTTGTCGTGACGACAATAGAAGTACTATGCCTGCACTCTCTATTGCGCATGACAACTTCTCCGTCAATGCAAACTTGAAGATAACAACGTCTTTTGTTATTTTCCACACCTCTGAATATTTCACTGCCATGTGGGTATTGTGTGCCTTCGTGCGTGCAACCTTTCGTTGATTTCACTGTTGTAGTTGAAACTGAATCGTCCTTCTTTTGCTGTAATGTGGTTATAATACCTCGCCCAGTTGGTACGGGTTGGGTACTTGTGGCTCTTCGACAAGCTACGTCTATTAGTTGCCATATTGTGCCATCTCCTCGACATATACCGACATTACACCAGTTATTCTTTTCATCGAAATCGCTGTATACCTTACTGTAAGGCTGATAAGCTTTGCCTTGATACGTGCAAGACTTCTGACCGTCTGCTTGCTCGATAACAAAGCATACAGCAAATAGAATCAATCCAAAGAATAAACTTTTGTCCATTTCAATCTGCAAAGTAAGATATATAGTAAAAAGAGAAAAACAAAGGTTAGCAAGAAGCGATGAAATACATCTTTTACCTTAATGTTCAGTTTATTCGAGTCTGCTTGCTGTTGAAATGCATTTGCTGATTAACTTGTGACTTTATTATCTTTGTATTTGCAGCTTTTATCCATCACTTCCGTTGAAATGGAACAATTGATTTCCTGTCTCACGCCAGGACGCTGCGAAGCTGGAAACGCATTCTTGTGCTCGGACGGAGGAGAATATGCAAATGAGCTGACTGTTTGATCAAAGCACAGTCGGAGATGACATCAATGAAACCAACACACAGTTGGCAACAGCAATAACAGTAAATGGCCTCTTAGCATACCGTTGTGATGGTTTGAGTTGGTATCGTGATTTAAAAACCATGGGCTCTACGAACCAGTATAATTCTTCTTCAGGTTATAGATTTCAGTCAACAAATGTGATTTCTTTCCTTCGCCCAACTTCATCGAGTCAATTTCATTCTTCGTGCGTTCCCAAAGAGACAAGAGAACGAATAAAGTCTGCTCCACCGAAAAGCCAAGAGAGCAGATCAAAGGACTACTCTCTTTGCAACCACGTCAATGAAGATCGAACTTGGATCGAGCGATGCAAGAAGGAAAGAACTCTTCAAAACACATGGTAATTTGATCTCATTTATGTCCATAATAATAAATAGGCCCACTGGGGTTTTAAACAACGTTAATCAAACATGATTTTTAACCAATCTTTTTTTGATTATAGGGAAAGAAAGTTTGACTTCTTAACAGAATTTGATCAGAAGGTGAGTATTTCATGTGTACTCGTTCATTTCTGGGGTACAGGTGTTGCAATATATTGCCTCCATAATGTCAGAGAATAATTTATTTTTCTTTCTTGTCAGGGTAATCTCAGACCAAAGCCACAGATAAGTGAGAGCAGCAACCAGTCGAGATTTTCCCCATCGTTCCCTTCAGCATCATCAAGGGTCATTGGCCGAAGATGCCAATCAGCTCCAGCACGGAGAATGCAGAGTCTTGAACAATCAATGCATCGTGGTAAAAGACGGAACAAGGACCTGGTATATCATGATTAGACACAGCACCATATATTTCTTTGCTGTGAACATTCAGCATTATATTCATACACGGTTGTGGTATTTCAAATCCCACGAGATTTATATTCAACTATTGGCAACATGCCTCATGTTGCAGTGGTATTTTCTGTCAATTTAACTTTGGAATTTTACATACCATATAAGAAGAAGTACTTCAAGTATACAGACCACAAAACAGACACAAATATAGGCTCGCATTATGATAATCAGCTATATAATGGTAATTATGATAATGTATAAAAACTTCACCCATGGTGTATTTTAATAATTAGTTGAAACAAATTCATTTGTGTTATTGATTATGATACTTTGACAAAACATAGAAGTCACTTTTATCTAGAAACCTACTGACTTTAGCATGTTTACACTTGTAAATAAAAGTTAAATTTTTGTATTAGAATATTGATGTTAATATAATGGATGATGCTTAGAGCATGGGTTGTTATACAACCAATTCTGCTTCACTAATTAGGAATTGGCATCAACTTTGTGTATATCGTTGATTGCATCTCATTCAATTGCAAAATTATTACTTTCAGGAAATACTAACCACATGACCACATGAGGAGCTCAAGGTGCTTCACTGCATCAACAAAAGTTGATGTTTCACTCTGAGTCTGATTGTTTCACTCTGCAAAAAGAATATAAATAAATAAAGCATGTACTGTCTTGATTAAAAAGAACAGAAAAATTATTAAATATGAAAAACTGAACTACCTTGCATCCACTTTGTGTATTTCGTATTCTGTTGTCATTTTTGTTTGCTTTCCTTGGATGCTTCCGGTTTTAATCGATGATAAATATTTTCATAAACTACAAATGTTATACAGCAAGCCGGTGTCACTCTAAAAGAGCAAAGAAATTGAATGCCATGGAGTCCCAAACTTGTTTGGCAGTCTCCAATTAACTCAAATAATAAAATAATTGTAATTCAAACAGCAAAAAATCTCTACTTACCTGAGCAGATTTGGTGTCAAGCCTTTGTAAAAACCAGCTATGCCTTCATTTCTACAAAAATAGAAAAGTCAGATCAGAGAAGTTTAAAATACAGCCATATCAATAATTTTGCAATGCAATACAATGCAACAGTAGTACCTTAAAGTTTTTGATATAACATCAACAACTCCATTGTAGTTTTTGATAGAATCTTGATCCTGTACAAATGCAAACAAAAATTAGCCTTCACACTTTGTAGATAGTAAAATATGTGTACAAAATAAGAGTTAATCTTTTCGATTTTAATATCACACAAATTTTACAATGACTTACTTGAAGCCTGGACCGCAAAACCTGATAAGGGTATGTTGTGACAACAGCAACGACTTTTGAAGTTGCTGCCATTACGATATATGTCAAAGCATCCTAAACAAAACAGAGGAACATTCTCAACGGTACTCATGGCAAGTCAACAAGTTGAGCAACTTTCTCAAACAACACAAACAGTGGGTCAAAAATACTTTCTAAATCGACAGAATCAAACAATATTATAGCTTTTTTCTCAAAAACCTTTGCAGCATACTGTTGTGTACCAACCTGTTTGACGGCTACAGACTTTCCTGTGTACCTACTGTTAACTTTTTTTAATTCTTCATAAGCCATAAACTGTATCGCACCATGCGAGACACCAAAAAGACCGGGAACAAACCCCTGCAACAAAAAAAGTAAAAAAAGAAAAATATAACATGTATTTATAAATGAGGAACTTAAAATGAAATACATCACTTACTTTGTAATATCCTCTGATGCCTTCATGCTTAAAAAGTTTAATTAAACCATCTAAAATAGAAGAGAGTTTATATTCACGCGAGAAAGGCCAGACAAAATAACATATAGTAATGTGGGATGTAATTTATGCACATAATTAGAATCTCTTATGCACCTATGACTCCATTGTATTGTAATTCTGCATTGGATCCCTTTGGAGAGAATTGAAGACACATCCTCGTCTTTACAACCCAAACAGGATTAGTTATGCACAATGTACCAGCACCTAAGACAAGGAATACACCAATTGACAACACTGCATTACTGTCTTGTGTTGAAATAGAATTTAGTTAGCTTTATTTTGTCACTGGTTCAAACAGGTCAAGGAGACAATACCACTTAGTTAAAAAATCTCTGATCTATTACAAACCTGCAATAGTTCCAACTAGAAGATGATGCCTTGCTGATAGATTCTCAACACCTTTTGCTTCACACATCCATGCTTTGAGGAAATTGAAACCAAAGAAATAAAGACCCCATGATGATCCAGCACCAACAACATTTGGAGATACACCCTAAGATATAAAACAAATTAAGAAATTAATGAGCATTGTTGACAAAACATATAGCTTAGCTAGCCTCCTCTGCTCTCTACATATCAAATACAATAGTGAAAAATTCTCAATAATGGATATTATATCCCTGGTGTTTGAATTACTACATTTTCTTGATTAAATGCCCCAGGGCACTTATTAATTCCAGTGCTTCTTAGGAAGGAAGGTGCTTATTTGAGGGGGCGCTCAGTGCACACATTTTAACTTACATACCTGGTACAAGGCTCTGATTCCTCCTGAGCTCCGGATGGATTTGAATGCATCTTTTATTCCATGGTATGATGGTCTTGCTACCAACCCATCATTAACTAGAACGTATGATATCAAATACTAAAATAATAATGCACACATCATGTGGGCGCAAAGGAAGGGGTAACTAACAGGAAATCATTCGTTAATCAGTGATCAAATGAGGCTAAACAAACTTCACCTTGAAATCTAATTTTAATTAAATCCAATGGATGTAGGGCTAATGTTGAGGCAACCCCTCCAGATGTACCAGCAATAAGGTGTTCTATTTTAAAATATTTTATTTTTCCAGAAGGCATGATCAGTCGCCTGGTTTTCGAGTCTTCTGCCGCCATCACGCTCACGCATGTACCTCCTAGCATAGCCTCTTTTGGAAGAGAAATAGGAAGGAAAGGAATGTCATTTTTTCTTTCATAACAATAACGCAATAACTATACTACGACGTTAATAGTTAATAGTTTTTATATATTACTACGACGTTATTATATGCATTCGTGGAAGTCGAAGAATATTTTAAAAACAAATTGCTGACGTCTTCAATCGGAAACGATCCCTTCGTCAGTGAACAGTCAAGTCAAGTAACGTTGAAAACTAAACTTTCTAAGTCTTTGTCGTTTATTTTGATTTTAATTTATTCCTTTTCTTTGTTTGATTGTTTTTGTTCTTCTAATTTGAAGGGCTTATTGTCTACGACGTTTTATTTTAGCTTGAACGTCGAAGCAATTGCGTTGTATGCATTTCGTATTAAAGTGAAGAGGATAGTGTTTATCAATAACTTTTTTTGTGTTTTAAAAGGTTGATAAATTGCAAAAAGATGAGCATACAACCTTCAACAGTTACTTATAGCCGCATAGTTGATTCTCCTGCTGTACAAGCCGCTTCATTTCCTCCGACGGCGTCACGCGCTGTGGATGAACGGAAAACAATAATTTTAGGCATTTTACAGATAATATCTGGGACCCTTGGCTCGCACTTTGGTCTTCTTTTGTTGATTGATAATCGTGCTGGTGAATTTTGGGGGGTTAAATTCGTTGGATTGGGGATTACAGTATGGGTAGGTTCGATTTTTGATATCTTTTTCACCATTTGTGATTTAAACAGTTCTTTTACCTTTTCAGTCAAATTAAGGAGACACTTTTTGCTCCACAACAAAACAAGTAAAAGAATTTTTGCATATTGGTTATAATGACTTTTCCTTATCTCTCAGGTATTTACTAATGGCATTTTCGGTATTCTTTCGGCCAGCTACAAAACTAGCCGAAGTCTTGTAAGTGAAAGAACTCTTGTAACTTGCAGGCTGATATTTCATTAACTTTCTCCAGTCAACATGCCTGTATCATTTTTGTTTCATTTCAGAATATGGTGAACACGATTTTTGCAATAGTGTCCATAATCTGTACCTTCGTAGGGTTTGGACTCTTCGTCATGATGGCTCTATCAAAAGTTACTTCATGTGACTCCCTGAGTGACTTTTGTTACAGACGAGAAACCCGTCTTGCATTTTATGTTTTACTGCTGATCTTGTTCGTAACAGAGTGGATTGTGTCTCTTTTTGTTGCTATTTATGGCTTTCGTTCTGACTTATTTGATTGTGCGTGCTGTATCATCGATCAGGTAACCCATTCTATAGAGAATGTTTCCATGTTCTACATATGATGGAGTTTTCTACTAATTATCTGTGTTACATTATAGCAAATTTTACATTGGCCAAGTTTATTGAATATGCACATTTAGAAATGCTTGACAAAATTGTATTTTACTTTTCAGCCTCAAGTTTACCAAGGATCTGGAGAAATACCTGGCGTACAGATGGTCCCAACCTCTACTCAATATGGGCAACCTCAGGTATGTTGGCAACTTCTTATTTGTTAAGGTTTATTGTATTGGTAATATATTAATACATAGTACATTTTAAATATTATTAATAATAACATGAATGACATTCAATGATTTTGATTCACAGACTACAGTCCAAGGCCTAGCCCCTGCCTACATCCAAACTGTACCTCAGACAACCATGACAACAACACCACCAAAATCAGAAAATTGCATTCCACCACTACCACCATCTGACACTCCATAAATGATGTTAATATGTTATTTAAATCTACCTGCAAAAGACATTTTTTTTTCATTTTATTGTTTTACATCTAATAGTATTAGAGTTACAACGTGGTCAAGTTAGTTATGTTTTTCTTCAAGAGTGTAAAAATTGTTTTCTCTCATTATCATCTAAAGGTAAAATGGCTGGCCACCATTACGTTGTGCAGATATATTAACATTTATTATGGTAATTTAATTAATTTATGCATTATATTGACCTGGCTGTAATTTTAGTGAGTTGACACTTGATGAGTAATATTTGTTGGAGTTTTTTGTCATGTAATAATCATCTGTCTACTTTTAAAATTTCCAATTCTCTCTTTCGTCTACTCTCCTGGTAAAAGAAGGAAAACACCACAAGAACGAAAGAATTATTATTTTTGAGTGTACAAAATGTAAAGGTGGTCAAAAGAAGAATAAAGGTAGTCAGACTTTTGCAAGCCTTCTTATAATAGCAGCCCCCCCTTACACCCCGCCCCCACCGTTAATAAATTTTTGAAGATATTTCCAACCCACACTCCTGGCGTTATCTGCTCTGCAGGTGATAATCCTGAAAGCAAATTGAATATGACAATGGATCGTTTATTTATTAATCAACACGATATTATGAATTTTTACATACAGGTCCTAAGTAAGAAGAATGCGTCAGCTGATTTGATTTCCTTTCATGAGTCATTATTTTCTTCACGAGTCACACACAATAAATAGAATTACGGTGGCCCACAACGGCCACGGCACAATCTATTTCCACGGCACACTTATATATTTCCACGGCACATCTATATATTTCCACGGCACACTTATATATTTCCACGGCACATCTATATATTTCCACGGCACACTTATATATTTCCACGGCACATCTATATATTCCACGCACATTTATATTTCTCACGGCACATTTGTATAACCTCGTTCCAGGTGCACGTGCACAGCAGAGCACTGCAATTGATGAAAAAAAAGAGTGGAAAACCGATGGAGTCGGAAAGGAGCACCATTTTCTATTATTCAGCAATTTTGCTTTGTGTATCATCTTCAAATTTGGGATCACTTCAAACGATTTATCGTAGCCTTGCCTAAAGTATATTATTTTGCTCAAGAGGCATTCTTGCAGACACCATAAATCCTGCATCTGATCATTCCAAAAATTGCTCATTATTGTTTTCTCTTCTAACAGCTATTGCAGCTCAAGCTCAGCAAAACTACGAAAAGATTGTAGATATTGCTGGCAGTGTCAAGCTGATCAGCAAATAGTTGGCCCTCATACTGACTGGGTTCAGTGCAGGGCCAAGTGGAATTCCACTACAGTCCTTTGGAAGGCCAACAGAGCCAAGGAAAGCTCATTCAGCAAAGCCTCTTGAGCAAAATAATATACTTTAGGCATTTGATCCCAAATTTGAAGATGATACACAAAGCAAAAATTGGCTGAATAATAGAAAATGGTGCTCCTTTCCCGACTCCATCGCGTTTTCTCCACTCTTTTCTTTTCTCAATCAATTGCACGTGCTCTGCTGTGCACGTGCACCTGGGAACGAGGTTATACAAATGTGCCGTGAGAAATATATAAATGTGCCGTGGAAGTATAAAAGTGTGCCGTGAGAAATACAAAAGTGTGCCGTGGAAATATAAAAGTGTGCCGTGAGAAATATATAAGTGTGCCGTGGAAATATATAAGTGTGCCGTGAAAAAAGATTGTGCCGTGGCCGTTGTGGGCCACCGTATAGAATAGACAACCAAAACACAAATTGCTTCCGCAACCGCGTGCATGTTAAAATAAAGAGGAAAAGTTATTGATTATCACTTATTTGTTTTCACTGTTTTAAGAGGTTGATAAATTGCAAAAATATCGTCATGAAACCAGCAACAATTCCTGCTAGCAGCACCACCCTTTCTCCTGAAGTACAAGTCGTTTCAGTTCAGCCAAGATTGCGTTCTGTAAAAGAGCGGCCTACAAGAATTCTTGGCATTTTTCAAATCATAATTGGAGCCCTTTGCCTAATCTTTGGCATTATTTTAGTGAGTTTTGGTGATGATTCGGGGTTTCAATTCGTTCCAGTGGTAATTGGAGTATGGGTAAGTTTGATTTTTAATGTCTTTTAAACCAGTTTTCGATGTCATGTTTTGAAAAAGCAAGTTTTTTACGTATAAACATATTGGCATATTGATAATAACAAAATAAATCTTTTTTATCTCAGGTCTCAATTGGCGGTATTTTGGGTGTTTTTTCGGCCGTTCACAAAACCAACCAACATCTTGTAAGTAGAAAAACAAGTTATTGTTTATTACTACTCAAGAAAAGAAGTCCGAAATTTCATTCACTTATCCAGACAACACATATTTATTATTTTATAATTTTGTCATTTCAGAATGTAGCAAACACTTGTTTTGCAATTGTGTCCTTCATCAGTGCCGCAGCAGTGTTTGGAGTATTCGTTTTTTTAGTTCTGTTCGCGAATCAATGTGGGAATAGCTCGAATAGAACCAGTTATTACAAGCAACTTGTCCGTTATGCTGTGGGTGTTGTGCTGCTAATTTTGTTCATAACAGAGTTTATTGTATCCATCGCTGCAGCTGTTTATGGCTTCAAGAATATTTGTGGTTGCTGCCCTCCCAAATCCAACGAAGAGGTAACGCAATCTTTTATATCTTGTTGTTATCATATCATAAAGAATTTTTCTATGCACTCTACATATGGTGGAGCTTTCTACAGATTATCCGCATGTATTATAGCCAGTTCTGTATTTATATCCTGAAAGTTTTATTAAATATAGATATATGCATTTATTAGGCTCAACTTTACCAAAGATCTGGAATACAATCCGCCGCTATGCAGGTTACCCCAATTTCTACTCAATATGATCAGCCTCAGGTAGTATGTTAGCAACTTCTTATTTTTAAGGTTTAATACGTTGATAATATATTAATATTAACATTTTTAATGTTACTAATAATAATATATGAATGACCTGTGATGATTTTGATTCACAGAGTACAGACCAAGACCCACCACCGGCCTATTTCCAAACTACACCTCAAATAACCATGATGACAACAAAAGCACCAATATGAAAACATTGCATTCCACCACTACCACCATCCGAGGCTTCATAAATGCTGCTCATCTATTTTTCAAATCCAACTTCAAAAATTATTCTGTTTTGGATCTTTTTGTATTTAATTGTTTTGTATATAATGTTAGTTTCATGGCAGTAATAACCTTCAAGTTTTTGTTGTTTAATTACCTCTTTATTTTCAGGCCAACTACACGCAATACATGCATACACACTTAATGTATTTTTATTATTTATTTAATTAGTATCATCAGATTTCAGGGTAAAGTAGCTTTTTTGTGGTGTATGTAACTAATTTCAAGTATGTTAAGACTTGATAAGGAGTCAGCCCCAAAACATTGTTTTAAATTTTTACTTAATGTAATGTAATTGCAATTAACAATTTATAATTAATGATTGTATTCTTAAACATCTTATGACGTAACTTGTAACTAGTAATCTGCTGAAAAAATTTAAGTTTTGAGTTGAGTTTGAGATATTTGGAACAACAAACTAAAAAATTGTCTCATGAGTGACGTAAAAATGAGGGGGAGAAGATGGTGATAATGATAATATTCTTACCTCGCATTTACAAATTTGTTTACCATAATGTTTTTGTTTTTCTACGCGGAACTTCATCGCTGATTTCATTCGTCAATGCAAATTTAATCCGCCCACGCTCGGTCCGGAAAACAAAGCAAGAAGAATGCATTGTGCATTGAAACCATCCACCATTTCCATGACGAAGCGAAATGTAAATTTCCCAACCACCTCTTCAATTTTCAACAAATTTGCCTTTCGCTCTGGTTCGTCTTAAAACAAAGAGGAAAAGTTTCTAATTATCACTTGTTTTGAGTGTTTTAAAAGCTTGATAAATTGCAAGGATATCAATATGCAACCTGTAACGGTTCCTATTAGCAGTACCGTCATCTCTCCTGGTGTACAAGTCGTTTCAGTTCCACCAACAGTGCGTTCTGTGGATGAGCGGCCTACAAGACTTCTGGGCATTTTCCAAATCATAATTGGAGCTCTTTGCCTAATCTTTGGCATTGCTTTGGTGTCTGCTGTTGGCTCTAAACATTGGGTATCAACAGTTGGTTTTGGAATTTGGACTGGAATATGGGTATGTTTTGATTTCTTGTGCCTTTTGAACAGGTTTTCATGTCGTTTTTTAGAATGCAATTTATTTCCGTCTTGTATAATCAAGCAGACATGTTTGTTTCAGAAGGGAATTCATGATTTCGTGAAATCATTGGAGCATTGATAATAATTTTCTTTATCTCAGATCGCTATTGGTGGAATACTCGGTGTTCTTTCAGCCGTTCACAAAAATACCCAAGGTCTTGTAAGTAAAAAAAAACAACTATCATTTTGTATTATTCACACCATCACAACGCAATAAAAAAGGCAACCAAATTTTAATCACAGTAGGCGACATATTTATCGTGCTTTCCTTATCATTTCAGAATGCGGCTAACATGGCTTTTGCTATCGTTTCTTCATGCATCACCTTCTTTGAAGTCATCTTCTACGCCATTGCTGTCAGCTACTACAGAACCTCCTCGTATTGCGGTTACACCTACCGCTACTACTACGGCTACACTTACACCTGCTATCGAGATGCTAATCATACCGGTGTGGGATTATCCGCTGTTCTGCTATTCTTGGTCATCGCAGAGTTTATTGTGTCCATTGCTGTTTCTATTTATTGCTGCAAGTCTGCATGTGACTGCTGTGTTCAATCTTATGGAGGGGTAACTCAATCTTCTTGCTTGTAGAATATATTTTTGAGTACATGGCTTTCTATTTCTAATAGGTTTTTGTGGATAGCAGATTATTTTCATATTCTTGCATAGTTTTGCAGCCACTATTTGTAGTTGTATCTGCAAAGTTTGTTGAATACACATATGAAGAAAAATTGCAATGTTTATTTCTTAGGCCGTAGTTCACCAGGCTCCTGGTGGGTTGACATTTGCTACACAGCAGGGTATCCCGATTTCAACTCAATATGGACAGCCTCAGATAGTGGTGTGTTGATTATTCATTTATTTATGTTATAAATCTATTACTTTAATAACATTGATAGTAGTATATTAATAAATTGATTTTTATTTGCAGAGTACATACCCATCCCCTCAATATATCCAAGCTGTACCTCAGACAACCATGATCACAACAACTGTGCCAACATCACAACAGTACACCCAGCAGCCACCACCTTACGCCCAGTAAATGGTGCTCATCTGTTCTTCAGAACTCTTTGTAAAGAGTATTCTTTTTTGCATTTAATTGTTTTGTAGTTTAATTGTAGTATCTGATAAAGTCTCATGGTAGTAAACTTGTTTTTATCATTATTGCTGCATGCTTTGCATTGCATTAAGAACAGTATTTTAACATATCAGCTATTGTTGCGTCTAACATATGTAAGAAGTTTAACCTATAAATCGAGGTTTCCAATGTTTTATGTTACTGATGGACATCCTGATAAGGCCATTTTCTTTTTAGGTATTTCCTCCACAAAATGATTAACTTGTCTTTGTACTCTTGTCTGCATACCCCTGCTTATCCATTTTTGGGGGCTTTCCCCCGTGCCCTGTTTAGTTTGACCCCCATTTATTAGTATGTATTTAAGGTTGTTTTATGACCCTCTTAATGTAAATGATTTGCTATAAACATGGCGTATTCATTTCAACTGTAGTAATGTATTTATTGCATGCTTAATTTGCTGTGCGCTTATTGAACTAACATTTTATCTCGTGTACTGTTAAACTTGTCATGTGACAATCACGTGAATTCTTTGTTATTAAGGTTATAATTACTATTATTATTAGTGGTATGAAGCTAAATTTCACGGTAGCTATAATCATTTTATTATTGTTACTTCTTTTCTCACTTACATGGGTTTCTTTTTTATTGTGTACGCGAATCCTATTATTTGAGTGTGTAGGCATTCTCATGCATAAACAGTCTGCGTGCCACGCAACACGAGAGCGGTCAAAATCAAAATGTCGGTCCTTGCCTGGTTTGGCCAAACCAAAGTATTTTCTGCATGGAACCTGTTCATGCATTAGCACTTAGCAGCCCTGAGGTAGCAGGGCAGCATAAAGGGAATTTTTATGTGCCAGATTTTTTGCCAATGTTGAAATTTGTTACATCCGTATCCAACTCCAGCCCCACTTTATATTTTCTTTCTTATTAAAATTTAAATCATAGTTAATAGAGGAGTTCCGCTCTATTAACTATGTTTAAATGAATTGCGAATTTCATTTAATGACAGTTTCCCCAATTAGTAGAAATGCTAAATACCTTGACACTCAATAAAGTCATTATTATTATTACTATTATTATCCTTCTGATAACCGAGTGTTAAACTTAGGTGTTCTTTGCCCTGCTTGTTGTTTATATAGAGAATCACATCACAGTAAATTGCATTGTAAATAAAGTGGACGAATTCCAATGCGTGGCAGCTGCAACAACAGATGATGTCACACAAAACTGGAGAAGTTGATCTTGTTGTTTGTGGTTACGAATAAGCATTTTTTCTCATTGAACGTTTTCTCTTCCACTCAAATCGAGAAGGATGACGACTTACTTAACACATAACCTCCGTCTTCATTGAATGAGAATTTTGTGGGATTGAAAACGAACTTTGAAAAAGGTTTTTAATTCTCCTTTTGTATTTCATTACCATATTGTTCTTTATGCCATTATTAATTATTTGTCAAATTCATGTGCTCTCTCTGCTGACACAAATTCTCTTTTGTTGTCGACAAGTTGGAAATGCTTGGCTTAGCTCTCATTGTTTTCGTCAGGTTTCGATTTGACACGAACCACGCATGAAAAAACATTGAGACGAAACAAAAAAGAGCTAAATTGAACAAATATTGCTCAAACAAAGAGGTATTTGTTTCAAGTCCCATCGTCAGATATTCATTTCTTGGACCAAAACCAGTATCACTGCGGAGGCTTTTGGGAATTTAACCCAGCAGTTCTTCTTCAGGCGTTGGGGAGGAAGTTTCATTGTCATTGAAAGAGTTCAGTATATTTGCATTGGATGTCATGATGATGAAAGGTTTGTGGTTGAATAACATACCCACAGTTTGCTTGTGAATTCTCAGGCTCATTTTGGTCAATGTTCGCTCTCTTCTCTCCACCTTTACAAACGACCAAAATATTATTTTTGCGGTTGACAAGAAGCCAGTAGCAGGGGAAACTTCTATGTAGTAACTTATCAACAACTACTCTATACCATGGCCGAAGCAACGACAGCTGAAGTTATCATAAAGTCGATTTTCATGATCATTTTTATCGTTTTGGCAATATGTGGAAACTTACTTGTTTGCGTCGCCATAAAGACAAACTCTCGCTTACAAAACCTGACGAATTATTACGTTTTTAATCTTGCAGTAGCTGACTTTTTATTTGCGATCACAGGAATGCCATTGATATTAATAACAACAATAGCAAGAAAATGGATTCTTGGCCATGCAATGTGTCAGATAAGTGGTACACTGACAACTTTGTTTGTTCTCGTGTCGATTTTTACCCTGGCATTGATCAGCGTGAATCGATATTTTGCAATAGGTCGTGCCACTTCGTACAAGAGCATCTACAGAAAGAATAGAGTTTTAGTAAGCATAGCTTGTGTCTGGGTTTTTGCTGCAGGAGTGTCTATAGCGCCTCAGCTTGGATGGAGCAGAATTAAACACGGAGATAACTTTTGTACCATCGACGGCCGTAAACATCTCTCGTATGCCGGAGTTGTTATTGCCCTGGCGTACATATTGCCGTTGTTTATCTTGATCTGTCTGTACACGAAAATATTCTTTGTTTTGAGAGATCATGAAAAGTCCATGGCTGAAATGCGTTGGGCCGGAAATATGAACAAACAGAAGCTTTATGCAGAGGCTGATTTTGAAACGGGGTCTATTGGTTACAGCGACAGTATGAGGGTCACAAATAATGGCGAAAAAACATCGACTCTTCAGAAACATCACAACCGTGATGATGAGAATGCCTCGCATACCAACGACCAAGGCGAGGAGAAATTTCGTTCGTCTTTAGAACAGGAAACGACCCAAGAATGCGGTTCGACAACAAAGAAGACACGTGACTCAGACACTCCCGGGGGTACGACTGATTTCCAGAATAACATCCAAACGAGGCCATCAAGTTCAAGTGACAAGCACTCTGAGGGCAATGACGATTTTGCCATGACGAAACATGATGATAAAGGAAGGAATATTGGCAGCTCACCACTTGTATCTCTCCCTGAAATTGAGGCGCAAGTGGAACTGATAGTTAGTGACCGAACCAGCCCCACCGTAACCTACAATTGTAAGGATAATGGCGACGGAAAAACGACTGAACACTCCAAACGTGGTAGATCCGTGACCGGGCTGACACTGAATTGGAGGCGCAAGTCAAAAAGCCCCAGCAAAAAAATCAAAAAGATGATAATGGAAGCCAGAGTGACAAGGATGCTTTTTGTTGTCGTCGCGTTCTTTTTTGTTTGCTGGACACCCCTGGTTGTTGGTACAATTCTTTATGCTTTTAATGCAGAACCAAAGAATTTTAATGTGTTAAGTATGGGGTTTGTTATCGCTTGCATGAACTCAATATGCAATCCTATCATCTACGCATTCATGAACAAACTTTCAGAAGAACATTCAAGGAAATATTCCAGAAAATGTCAGCAGTTGCAGGCGTGCGAGGAAGGAAGAGGTTAGCCAAACCTTGTAACGATTTTCTCAAATCTTGGCGTCTCATTGCATTTCAACTCAAAACACGGCCTTTTTACAACAACCGCATTTACTCCAGCACTAATTCTACTTATCAACCCAGAATGCAATGCAGCATTAGAATATTAAAATTTTTTCTCAATCTGACAAATAGATATCACGAAATGGCCCAATGAAAACTTCGCCTCGTTGAACACTTGATCAATTAGGACAAATATGTTAACTGCAATGTAAACTATTCACTGTTAGACAATATGCATTCCACTGAAATCATGCACATTTTGATGCACGCTGTATAATCATTGCATGTTGTTATTTTTATTGAAACCGATTTGTATTATAAACATAATGTTGTAATCACCAGTTTTTCACTGGATGCCTAGATATCACCGCAGTCGCTTTTTTCTTTGATTGCTTAATCGTTTTTATTTAACTAAATTTTTATTTACTTCATATACATTTCACTTCACATAAAGATGTTTGCACTGTTTTTGCCTCGTGACATCTGGTCAGGCTGATTTTTATTTTTGAGCAACTAACTTTCCTCCGTTGCTGACTTTTTCTAATTATCTTGGGATAAAGACAGCTGCGTTTTTATTATTTACATCAAAAAGCTATCTAAAGCTGTGGGGCTAATCGAGATCAGAACATTGATCTGTGAAAAATACGTTGGCATATTGGTATATTTGTGACCTGGACATCTGTCCATTCCACGGAAAGCCTCTTCAGCAAACGCAAGCCGTTAAAACTTTAAATTATTGATTATGACACACAACCTTTTTCGAACAATTCACAAACTCGCCTTCTTTCATGTCGCTTTTTCGTCAATTATTTCCACTACCAATCTCAATTTTGCGGTTATGATCTCATTATTTGGTTTGATTTTGACTCTTGATTGAAACGAGGCGAGGGCAAGCGAAAAGCCTTTCATTGTGGCTACAATTTCACACGAATTACCAACTGTGCGCAATTTATCATCAGCTCATGAATGAAATTGAAAACGACTACCAACCTCCTGGGTCATCATAAGTAAGGTAAATTCAATAATGGGCAACCGAACAATTAATAACAATTTAACAATAATGAAATAGTTTACATTGAAATATTTTGTTATAAATTATGCATTATATTTTTGAACGAGTTAATTAATTTGAGTGCAAATACAAGTTTTACCAACTCATAGCAACGAAAAAACAAATGGTTATATCAAAATATGATAAATCTATCAAGTTTGGTCGGTGTTATTGTTTTAATTCATCTTGTTGACTTTCGTGGAGCCTGAATCCTTGATCTTTTTCTTCCTTCGTAAGTGATTTTTATCTTTCTTCTTCTTTCTCTTTTCTTCTTTGGTGCCTCCTTATATACAAAAAAATACACGATATTAAAATTATTTCTTGCATTGATCAAATCAGAATCTGCAATAGCTCGTTCATTTAGAACACTAAACAAAACTCCTCATCTTCCTTGTCGATGGTTCAAAGTATCTTCATTTCGTTATGTTGCATTCACTTCACTATAAAGCAGGTTAATACCTTTCGTTTTTTCGGCACAGAAGCCTCTCCCACGTGGTTTTCATCTGAAGAAGGAACCTTCATTTTTGACTCGTCTGATTCTTTGTTTTCCTCGACTTGTTGAATCTCAGTTTCCTCGACAAGACGTCGTCCTGTCTTTGATATAGAATTGCTAACATGATCCTATTGAAAAATAACCTTTTTATGATTGTAACTTGAATTTTTAGGATTAAAAGAAAGAGCAGCAGTCTTAATCAAAGTAAAATAACTAACAGTATTAGGAAGAATTTCTGGACGTATTGGTTTGTACGGTTTTCCTTTTATTTCTTTTTGTTTCTTGTCTTCAATGATGTGAGAGGAACTAATATCATTGTTGACTTCTTCATCTGTGGTCGAGGGCGACAATTCTTTGTCTGATGCCTGAGGGTGAGACGAGCTTTCCTCAAAAATCGAAACTTTAAACTTGTAAACTAAAAAAAATGTTTGTAAACAGTACATACACGTTTTTTTTATAAGAAACCTGGCTCAAGGCCTAGTAGTAAAAGTTTCTTAATTTTTAGCCACATTTTAGTTCTAAAAGTTTCTTAAAAGTTTCTTAATTTAATGAAAAAAGTTGCAGTGAAAAGGAAGAAAAAAACATGGATGTTAGTATTATAACATAGAAAAATCGTCAATGCGAAAAATCGTCATGTGGAGCCGACAATGTTATGCTTAGCAGATAAAACACACTTACTGTAGTTGATATTTGTTGAATTCGTAAAGGAAAAACATGTTTCCGAAATTTCTAATGTTTCTTAAATATTTCCTTGTAGTTCTAAAAGTTTCTTAAATTTTAGGGTGTCTAGATCTAGGTTTCTTATAAACCGGTTTCTTATAAAAAAAAACGTGTAGAGCCGTTGTTTTTGCACCAATTCTAAAGCTGACAATCAGAATCGGAATGAAATTATGCATTGACATACTGCCTCGTTATTTCTGCATTTGAATGCAGAAAGGTCTACGATGAACTTCTTTTTCCCTGTTGGTGGCTTGTAGTTTCTGAATGAACAATCGCATACAAATATCATTGATGGATGAGTGCAAGTGATCTGGCCTAGCCTAGCCTTGACGACTTGCTGATAGACAGTATGTGAACACTATAACATGTAGAGATAAAAATCGTTAAGTTACAGCTTGCTTTATTAAATTGCACCAAATACTCACGGTAATGTTATTCTGGGTCTCAGGGACAACATTATCTTTGCAAAGTTTAACTATTTAACTAGCAAAGGAGACAACACTGAACTTCGCTTAGCACATTTTACGAATTTACTTCCTCTCCCTCTTACCTTTTATACTGTGACGCATGCGGGGCAATGCGCTGTTTGTGTGGTTTCTGGTCAACTCGCCCCGCTACCAACTCGCCCCACTACCAACTCGCCCCACTTCAAAAGTCAACTCGCCCCACTTCAAAAGTCATCTCGCCCCACCTTACAAGTCAACTCGCCCCACCTTACAAGTCAACTCGCCCCACTTCAGAAGTTAACTTGCCCAACGGTACGAGTCCTCGTTACAGCTTCGGTATCAGGTCGTTTTGGTGAATTAAGTTTGATGTATATTTCTATTTTGAAATTTTAGTTCGTTGATGGCCTATTTCAGAAAAAATTAGGCCCCTTTTCCGACTTTATTTGTCACACACAAATCAAGTGAATAATGTCTTGTTGGATAAAGGTGGGAGAGTATGAGCAAACAATGATTTTGAGCAAATTCATCTTTACAACTTCTAATTAAGTCGAAAATGAAAATCGTTGCAAATCTGTGCATGAAAATCTGTATAGCCTAAATTATCATTTTGGAGTCCCTTTCTTTTGAAGAAAAATGAATCTTTCGATTCATTTTGAAAGATCTTTTTGTTTGAAAGATTCTCCCCCAAGTGAATTATTCCTCGTAAGAAACTATTTATAGAAACTCCGGGCTGCTGAACAGTTAAGAATTATTATAATAAGAATAATTAACATATATATACTATAGTAAACAAGAAATGCACACATCATATATCTACTTAAACAATATCGCTTACAAGATTACACTTTTTAACTAACTAATTATTTTTTACTACAAAAGAAAATTTAACTAATGTTTATTGCGATGGTCCATTTAAGTATGAGCAGGCACGTAATAACCCCGAGGTTGAAATTCTTTCCTCTGTATAATCGTCCCACAATTTAAAAAATCGTCCTTGTCTGTTCTTGTGCACTTTTCTTTGATACCGCGAAAGTTTCCCATCTCTAACTTGACGCATCTGTAGGTTTACTAATTTTGCTTCACGGTGGAGCAGTGGTACCAGTAAGTAAAACTGTATTTTACTTCTACCCGCTTTATTATTGAGCCTTCTGTGCCATCCCTCAACATCATTGTTTGTTCGTACTGGTTGCTGGAAAACAGACCACGAAGATGGTTCCCACACTGCTGACTCAATCCAGGTGTTTTTGACATAATCAAGCAGAAGTAGAAGTAAATTTGTTGCTCTGCCTTCCAAAACGGCAAATGTTTCTGCAATGTGTTCAGTTGGCAAAAAAGGCAATGCAAGGATCTTTCTGACAAAAGCATGGACTGCAGGATTATCCTTGTACATTGATTGAAGACCAATCTGCTGAACTTTTCTCCAAACTGCTTGCGTCCAGTGAAAGCAGCAACCTTGGATATTGGCATCAGGAATGACTTTTCTGCATGCTTTCCACATTGCTGCTTCAAAATCCAAAACAATTTTCATCACAGCAGGATTTGCAGGCAGGACTTCCAAAATAGCCCTCAGAGCAGCAACATAATCTTTTGTCTTTCTTTGAGACATAAGAATAAATGCTAAGGGCACTTGCTTAACATTACCAGCATCTCCTTTCAAAAATGCGTGGATTGAAAACAGTTGCACAAATGGATTCTTCACCAGTTTGAAAGTTCCATCCATATACCATGTCTTAGCTTTACTGAGGAGTTCCAGCTGAGTGTTTGTGGCGAATATCAAATGCCTTTGATTATTTCTCATGATGTCTGCTTGAAGAAAGTCTTCGGGAAGAAAAGAATCAGCAAGTTCAAAATCTGTTGATGTTGGCTCCTCTGGACGAAGTTTTTGGCGGTGCCTGTTAGCTTGGCGTACCAGGTTGGTCATTTTTGCTTGACTGCATCGAGGCTGCTTTAAAATGTGTTCCTCGTCACGTACGAATATGTCTTCGACAATATTTCCTGCAGATTGGAAAACGTTGCTCACGGCTGTCTTCTTGACCTCGGCTACAATCTTCTTTGTCAACGAAACTCCTGGTTTACCTGGATGGCAATGAATCTGTGCCCCTCTTGAAAATGATTCGTCATCCTGCAGCACAGTAGCGCCACAATATACAGTTTTGTTCCGAACACTACACCTCCAAGAGATTTTTCCACTTCTCCAATTCCGTTTTTTCACATATGTGTACCCTTCACTGTCAACGAGCTGCTGCTTCCCACGCTGCGATGCTGATTCTACAATTTCGTACGTCACACGGCTTTCTGGGTTGTTATCTTGGCTCTCTGGCAAATTTGCATCTTCAATTGGGTCCTCCTCCATTGGAACTACATTTTCGAAGTTGCCAGCAGCCTGAAAGATTGAAGTAAAGTGTTTAATTAATTAATAATTAAAAGTGATCTAACCTACCCAAATTCAGAATTCGTTTTTCATTTATGTATTTTAATTCAAATTTTTAGTGGTAGCTTACCTGAAATGATAATTCCTCCATTCTTGAGCTTTCAGCATTTGGCTCTTCTAAGTTGCTAAACAACTCTGGTGTTCCGTTTAAGTTTCTGCATATGTTGCATTGCCATTCAATATCGTCTCCGTTCTTATTCAACTGACGGTATTGCTCGCGTGTCACCCCACTTTTACATGTCCTGTGCTGCCATCTTCTACAAGAATCACAGTCTAATGCCTCTTGTCTCGGTCTCACTTCCTTGGCGCAAACAACGCATTCGTGATTATGTTCCATAGCTGGCTAGTCGATTTTATTTGTGATAACTTAATGATAACAGTGAAAACTGATATGATATGACGTGGGTTCAGTTTAAAAACATGTCGCATACTCGAAATTAACCAATAGAAATAAGTTAAACATTTAATTGGTTACGAAACTAACCAATGAGATAACAATACTTAACAATTGAAGCGGTAAAAACAAATCTATTCAATAGAGGTGCTACATACAATTAGCGCGTAAAACATAGACTATTGTCATGAGAGGAGTGGGGCGGTCGCTGTTATATTCTCATGTGGCGAGTTGACTTCACAGGTGTGGCGAGTTGGTAACACATGTGGGCCGACTTAACTTAGAAGTGTGGCGACTTGACCATAATATGGTGGGGCGAGTTGGAAGTGGGGCGAGTTGTCCAGCTACCGTTTGTGTATTGAAATGCCTTTTGATTTTATGGGATAATTTTCCATGGCGACTTAGAATTATTATCAGACTTCTGGGTGTAAAATGAAAGCGAAAACCACTCCAAGTGTTTTAACATGAATTATCTGTGCTTAGAAACTTCTTGCACAATGAAAACATTATTGCAAAAGAATGAAATCGTAAAAAGCGCTTCGAAAGCAGAAAAAGTAAGTGCCTAGGCCGGAGTATTCGTTTGTGGGTGTTTATAACATAGGTACTCTAACCTGACTTACTTTGTTTTATTTTTAGTGGGATTGATAGCCTCATTAGATATTTATAGAACGGAAAAATGAATGAAATTAGAATTTTTTATTTGTTTGAATTGTTCTCACCCCACGTGGCCCGTGATTTGTATTTCCAAGAACATCAGACTATTGTTGACAAGTTTATAGATAGCAGAAATTCGATCTTAATCAAAGTCAATTTTCTTCTTGTCAATTACGAAGACTACCAACTGCTTTATTTCCATTGCACAGTTGTAGGACAGGACTGAATGTGTTGGTTTGCAATATTCATGCAAGCAAATGCTTTATTTATTTATTTTTTGCATTTAGCAGCTGAACTTACAGCATGCTGTTATTTGGTGAATTTGAAATTGCAAGAATGAGAAAACAAATGCCAATATTAAAATCAAATGGAAGACAAAATCAAATTGATACAAATGCTGTTGGAGAGGTGTGAACTTGAAATAGTAGATAAGATACTTTGTCATTTATGGAATATTATGCTTTGCTTTGAGCTCATTATATATTTCTGTTTGTTTTGATTTGTGTTTTCATTCTAGTTTTTTGGATTTCAAGTTTTAAAAAAGGAGATTGAACACCAAGATAGGAAAAAAACATTTCAAAAGCCGGTATTTGAGCTATATGCTTTTTGCAATACTTTTTTGCCCAGTAGGTTTCTTAGAGTAATCTTACTATTTAGGGGCTTCTGATCACTTTGAAACAAGTTTCAGCTCTCTGGGACAGTTGGTTCACAAGTTAAGATCCAAGGGTGCCTGCAGCTAGTGATTTACTCTAGAAGTTTACATGTCGTCTGGATACTCTACACTCACTGAACCACTTGGCCAATGAATACAATATTTTCATTTTTGAATAGACAAAATTGCCATTGCTCAGACTGGCCAAGAGGAAAGGAGACCAAATGACAAGTAAAACCCGTCCCTTGAATGAAACATCTACACTGAAACTCCCACAGATCATCCAGGTCCCATCTGCCCAGTCGGAACAGAATGTGAGACGTAAAGATAGCCAGAAATCACAGGTAAGCATCGAGAAGTGTCCAATTTCACTCTCAAAACCAGTACTGCATGTCACTGATTGGTTTAATACAACACATGTTGTTAGTTAAATAGTACGCATGCGCCGAGCGCTAAGCAACGCTAAAATCAATGCAAGGCTTCTCCAGGGGTTTTGTATTAAAACGAGGCTGGTTGTTTTGATCATTAACGTCTCGGAATGGTTTTACAAGTACGTGTTCTGTGTTATTGCTACTTTGATATCATCATGTATGTTGCATCATATTTTGCTTTCGCATTATGGACCGAATTTCTTGCCATGTGGATTGAGAGTTTGGCAATACACAAATCTATATTTTTCTCGAACGTCAATCAAAACACTTTGAAACAATTATAAACTCTTTTATCAATAATGAAGGATTTTAATCGAATAGAAGCGTGTGACCAATACCATCTGAAGTACTATTGTTTATTTATTGTGTTTCAATGAGTAACTATTCATGTTTGTGATCAGCGTATGAAAATCACACGAAATATGCTTGTGTTTCGATGCATATTAAGTGGATTGTCTATTTATTTATAAGTCCCGATGCTATTTCAGATAGCTGTCCAGTTAACCCCCCGTGTCTGATGGAAACATGCTTGTTGAGCGGGCGTATCGGAGACATGACAAAACTACACCTGTTATTCTTATCCTTTCCATTGCAAATCGAATCATTAATTCAATAATATTCTAAGCACAGAGCACAGTCTTTCGAATTGAATATACTATGAAGTGGAGAGTTGCTGAAACGTGTGTGTTTATAAGTCGAGATTTCTCTCTGTAAGAACGTGTTGATAAATCACGGGTCGTCTCGCTATCGTGCTATTGCTACCACGTACTGCACGTTGAATCAATATTAATGGCTTCAAGCAAAGTACTGTGCCTGCTTCTCGGCTTGTTATTGCCGTTGCAATGAAGGGTTCTAAGCGTAATAGCGATGCCAGTAAACCAACAGCAAATAGACGATGGCTGTTGACGAGAAGGCTGCTCAAAAGACCCTCCTTGGCTTCTTCACAATCATCTGAGCACCAGGTTAGATTTAACATCTTCGTAGCATTGTCTGACGTATGATCCTATCTAACGCAAGCATCAGCATAGCAAATAATATTGAGCGTTGGTCAGGGCTGTATTTTTCCAGATATCAAGGGTGTTTAATCAAAGGTATGCTTATAACCAAGTTGTGATTATTTCTGCAAAGCTTTAAAGCGATGTTTATCATAGTATAAGTTAGCGCAGGGGATGTTTTTGCTACTGCTCATTGCTGCATGCATAGTAGTTGATATGGAAATAGCTGCTTGTAGAGTTGGGGCTGTTTATCTTCTAGTCTGTTTTTTTCATCGTAGCCAGCAACTTTATTGCTTTATTGCTTTGCTTTATTGCATTAGTTCGTTTTGTAGAGGATGTTTGAAATCTGTAACTAGAATTTTACACAGGATGTGAGAGCTTTGATGCGTTAATTTTTTACTATTGCCTCATCAGCAGTAATAACAGCCAGCTGCATTTTGCCGGTCACTTAAAAGGAGACGAGTGCATTTAAGTCTATACGAAAGCGATTTGCAATTATAAATCCGCAGGGTTCTTCATAGGCGGTATGTTGATTACAATTGAAACCAAGAACATACTCAGACTCGCATACAATGGATTTGTTTAATTTCAAACCATGCCCTCACTTGGAAATCTCATGAGATAATTAGCGATTTTTATTGTCACCCTTTCCCAATGCAAATCAATTTGCTTCCGAGCAGAGCATGCCAGTTGAATCGACCTATAGCCAATTAGTCACGGATTCATTTTTGGATTTGACATTGTGCGAAGAAAGCAAATTGATCAGAAATCTCTTTAACACCTGCAGATGTTTGAAAACAACTATTTTGCTGAGTTTCAATTCGTCATGCATTATTCACAATCGAATTCCTTCTTTTCATTGATTATAAGCATTTCTGGTTTCCAAATCGTACTTTTAACAGTTCAATATTTAAATACATTTCACTTAACTTGTGGCCAAAATTATCACATATTTCAGTCATGATTTGAATAATTGATTGATCCATATTAAGACTTGCAGTTTTATCAAGTGGTTATCCATTGGATAATTTTTTATTGTGTGCTTATGAAAACTAGAGACCATTAGATTATATCATAAAAGGTTTACCAGCAGAAAGTGGGCGTGGCAATGGATACCATGTGAGAAATGTTTTTTCATCATATTGGAATTTTCACGCTTCTGGTTTCGAATTATGTTTGTTGTTCAACACACGAGTGTGAAATTGAAAAACATATGTTGACGAACAGATATTTTTAAATCTTTAAACTCTTTGTATTTTCTTCATCTTTTTGGTCTTTTCGATTTATTCCAATTAACAGAGTGCGCTGATTTATAATTTGAAATTAACTCCAATACACCAAAATTGTTTGTTTTATTTCTGCCGACAAAGCAACAGGTCATCAAATATAAAAATGCCTGAATAAATCAAAATCCATCAACCTATTAAATCATTAATTATTTTGTATATTAATTTTTAATACTAATTGCATCTTTGTGATGCTAAACGTGCCTGCGTGTTGTCCGGTATGCATTTTCTAAACCACATGAAAGTCCGATGTAAATTATATGCGAACAAAGTCTGTCTGATGTCTGTCTGATGGTTTGGCATTGCAGTATAAGACACCCTTATATAGCTCTTATATTTCTGCATTAACTGTGCTTGTTCTGTTGTATGAACTGAACATCTGAGCTTATCAATGTAACCATGCCTACGTGCAGTGATTAAAACAACGCAATAGTGCTAACGACACTTACTTGCGTGCATGTTACATTCACGCATATACTGCATTTATTGTATCATATAATCATATAGGTGAATTTACAAATGCTATGCGTTACAGATGTGTTATGTAGCTGTCTTGATGCAGCCAATTTATATTGACGCATCGCTCTGATTTTGCTGTTGGAATATTGCGGATTCCGTGTTATTGAATATTATTGTAATGCAAGGAAGCAGAATTGACGATCATAGCAAATGTGATTCGCTTGAATTTTCATATTGCGGTTGTTTTTGCAAGCCGAGATCTCCTCAATCGCTTTCCACCTGCGATTTTCACTGGTTTAAGGACACATTAGTTTATCTGTTAGTCACCGCTGCTTGATTTGAAGAAGAATGCAATGCTTCACTCTTGAAAGGCAAATCGTCCACACTATACAGATGATCATAGATTAACCAAAGGTCTAGAGCTACATATTCCAGGATGGAGATATAGAGAATCGGAATATTTTCATCACTTTTTTTGCTGAGGAAAACACAAAACTCGTCGTTACTTGCACACGGGATTCTCAAGAGAAATTTGTAGCATTTTGCACGAATTTGAATTTGCTACTATCCGTCAAACAAAACGAAATTACAACGGCCTTTCACAAGCACCGTGCGCTAATTGGAGTAATATTCATTGACACAAACAACCAATCTTGCTGTTTCCGGTTTATTTATTAGCTTTTTTACATGTGCCAATGATACGAGCAAAATACATGCCAAATACTATTTGCAACAGCCGTGCGGCTATCAGCAATTGGCAAGTGCCGATTGCAACAAACTTCGAGCGACATGCCCCCAAAGAAAGTGATTTCAATTAATGATACAAAACGATTGACTGGAGCTGGAAACGCACTGCGTTTATCGGATAATAAGAAATATTTTTCATTCAAGGTAAGACAACTAGTTTTATTTTTGTTGGTGTGCGGTTAAAAGGTGTTTTCTCAGCTTTGGGGTCGGCGTATTGTCTCTTCCACCCCTTCCACTGGAAAATTTATACGGTCCAATCAAAGTTACTCAGCATTTTACGTGTTTCAATTTCAGTTTAGAATATTTCAGGCTGTTGATAATGTTTCAACAGTGTGTTCTCACTGAACGTAGTTTCCCATTGTTTTGTACGATCCGACCGACTGCAGTTTGCAATCCGTTTAGTTCTTTATAAACCGGTTGGTTCTTTTTTGACCCGGCTGGTTCTTACGAAGCGATCGAAACGCAGCATTATTGCTTGAAAGACAGCTCTTGTAAATATCATGCCATGTTTAAATAGCTTCGTTTCAGTCTATTTAAAGCCTCCATTACAGTATACGTACTTGTTGATCTCCTGCGCACCTAAAGAGCAAGTCTGTCATGTCCGTTTGGATACTTTTCTTTAATGTTGTTATTAGCGAAGTGATAATTACTATAAGACAACAAATGTCTTTTGCTGCGTGCAACATTTTTCTTGAAACGCCTTCATGCATAATTGATAAGTAGAAAGTTATGTAATATTTGCATTGGTGTAAAAAGTGCAGTTTCTTGCTGCGATAATCGGATCCTCCAGCTTAAAAACGGGCGAACATGCGATAGGACAGAAATCTGACGTCATGATACGCAATTTTGGATTATTTACGGCTACGCAACTGTGATAAGAGATGCCTCTATCTCCTGAATTCAGCATAATTTGATACGGTCAGATAAGCAGCCTGCTATTTTATGCTGTGTTCAGTGCTAATTATGCATCCATGCTTATGAATATTTATGAAGTTGAGGGAACAACGGTCTGTAATCAATTGGTTGAATAGACTTGAGCTTTTCTGAACTGTTTTGGCTGATCGACAGTGTGTCGCCAAGCCACACCAAAGTTGACATGGATCAGATAATTTCTTTATACCGTATGTCTCCGTTAAAAGCCCTCTCTCGAATAAGCCTGGCATAAACGCCCCCACAACAGAACATGCTTTGAATTAAGTTCCTCCCCCCTTTGATTGAGCACCCCATCTCAAATACTGAGTTGAAACGACATTTGTCTTGACGAATTTTTGACATTAGTTAAAGGTTATGACAACTGTATAATTTAAACAATGCGTCTTTTTCACTTATATCTATATAGGTAGGTATAGTAGGTAGGTAGGTAGAAGGTAGTTGGAAGAAGTGCTGGAATTAATAAGCGCCTTGGGGTGCTTAATCGTGGAAATGCGGTAATTGAGTTTGAGCTTTGCCTGACATATCGATTGTCATGTCACGTAATAAGCCGTGTTTATCACGAACCAGCCGGTCATAGTTCGATTTAGCTTTTTATTTGATTTGTATTTTGGATTACTAATCGCCATTTTAACTCGAACGCCGATTCCACGATATGATTCGCAGTATTTTTCATTGCTTGACACAAACGCCATGCTTGGTACTACATCCATGTGAATTCAATCGTATGTAACACTTTTCAACATGGCGTGTACCTAATCTGTCGTTGTTTAACATGCTGAAGGAAATTGAAATTGAAAACAAGCCTTGTTGCTATGCAGGTGGCGTTCACCCCCGTATTGTCTGCCTATTGTTCATTAGCTTGCAAAAAGACCTTTGAGCAAACAAATCTTCTGGTATCTTCACCTGCTCTTCGCACTGGTTGGCGTTCGTGGATATTTCAGTTTCATCGCATGTTTTCGGCTGCAAGTTTCTCTTGTGGTGTACAACAGCACATTCAACAATACCGCTTCGTCTTTGAAAATCGGGTTCGAACTGAGCGCCAACGTGCTTCAAGTCAGCCTTGAGTCTTTCAACAGAGCTGATTAATCCGTCTAAGTGCACTGGCCATAAGAATCAGTATTTATTGGCGCGTTTTAAGAAACCGAGCAGAAGGTGCTCTATCAACAAAGTCGTCGATTTTCGTTTCATCATTGTTTGACGGCGGTTGATGCATTTTTGTGTTATTACTGGCCGGTGTGTAATTGTCCTTGAAGAAGGAGAAGAAGGAACATTTTTGTACAGTTTCTTTACACATCTATGCCGATTGCGAAGAGCTTTAAAGGCATTAAATGTATGTGGCAATTCAAATCATTTGTCGAAAGGCTTTGGACTAACCCAAACGTAAGATCACCTCGAATTTAATTTTTCGCCCACTCGCTTGCTTTGGTTGTATTTTGATTGCTCGCGTACAGAGCGCTACCTTCTTCCCAACGTTAACGAGGGAATTGCAAGGGAATATGCTCCTTATTAACTTTCCCCTATCCACCTCTGTCCGCAGTATTCACGCTTGTACTTTATTAACGGTTTTAATTTTGTATTTTTTCCCTGCCAAACATATCGCTGCCTCTTTGAAAGGACCATTTTCTTGCATTTGTCTTCATAGTTTCAAGCCATCGATAACGGATTAAGTTACCGGACGCTTATGCTTGGCATAATATTATTGTGTACCCTCCTGTGAAATCCATACGACCCATAACAATCAACTCAGAGTGCTGCAGATTCAGGGGGCGAACACGCTGGTTAATTGCTTTGTGGTATTGATATAGCTAGCAAATCAATTTGTAATATGCCTTGATTTGTTCTGACTCATATTCTCAGTTTTCATGGCCAAACATCTGGTGCTGTTGGCATTAAGTCTATGTCCCATATGTATTAATATTACAGAGAACAACCTACACCACTCTGCCAGTGATCACGTTCTATTGTTATTGTCAAAGCAGCATGCGTTTTATATATTATAACCTGTATAATATGTTCATTTTCTATTGAAGAGTCGTCTAAAGCCGCTTTCTAAAGACCATGCATTGCGTACTGATTCACTATAGGCTATGATTAATTAGATTATAGTAGTCAGTGTTGCTTTGTTTCACGCTCAATGAGCCTAGGTAACTATATGTCGCTTGCATTGTCATGCCATGCGCATTAATCAGTATTATTCTTCCCAAATTTAGGTCTGCACTTTCCTTTCTGTTGTGATGTTTTTCCCCAGCTAGTTCGAGGCAGGCAAAATTTCATGCGCGATATCTTGACATCAAAGTCCGACAAATCATACGAATTTATTATTATTTATTATTATTTATTATTTATTATTATTTATCATACGAATGCATTTTCCGTACTAATAACCGAGACTTGTTAATAAACGGATTCTAATTAGTAGTAAGTGAAATTTTACGTTGCAGTTGATTTAGCAATGGAATAAGGCCCCATGGAAACTGTTGTTGCTATCGAGTTGCCTTGTATTAATTACTTCTGTTTGGTCTTCAGTGCCGTCTTCAATAAAAACACGATCCAAAGCAGATGTTCCTATTGTTTAAACTGCTTATTAAGTAATTTACTGTTCACAGCATTCAAGCGTTGAATTATTTATTTCTTGCTTAGAAATCCCACATTTTTCTGGTTTTTAACTCTGTATTTTATCATCTTCACCAAACATTGTCACTCGAAAAGCTTCGATTCTCGAAATTTCTTTGATGTATATGCTAAGATATGTATACTGCATGTACACAGTTAATAAAGTCGTCGCATGAAATCTATTCATACAAGAATTGCCATTCATTTTGCTGTTAAATTTGCAAACTTCTTAACACCGTAGTATGCTCATCATACAACACAATAAAGCTAAAAAGTATCATACCCTATGAGAAATAGGAAATTATTTATTAAATATATGAAGGATATAGCTTCATAGAAAATATCTCATTGATACATGCAGTTCTCCGACACTTTATTATTTTCAGAAAGTGAACAATGTTTCCCCCCACCCTTTGTGTAATATTGAAATCTGAAATCACTGAATATATGATAATTAATTAGATACATGAATGGTCTTGGAGTGAAAATATCAAATGTATCACATGTGAGTTTATTTGGGTAATTGGCGCGACTGTGAACTTTTCTTTTTTTTCCAGCCTTCAAATGCTCCCAACAGTAGTCACTCACCAAACTCGCAAAGAAATAATGTCGAGTGAGTATGTTTTGATTCAATCCGTTTCTTGTTGTTGTGGCTATTGTAGTCTCTGGAATTTACGTCATCTCTGCATATTGAATGCATTTGTTCGATAGCTCTTTCGTTGCAACATTCTAACATGTCTGTATTTACAGAGAGAGTCAAAGCCCACAAGGGAGCAAGGATAAAAAGCCAATCAAATGGCCCATGACACCTGGATGTGGGTATCTTTGTAACATAATTGTAATATTCACAGATTCAATCTTAATATTGATCAAAAGTATCGAATTATTGGATTGCTTTTTCTTATTATCCAGCTTGCCTGAAACTTTATGCTGACAAGTTGACGACTTTTGAACAAGCAGAGATACTCGATTTTCCAGAGATTTGGTTTCTTGGCTTGAACGGAAAGAAAATAGAAGGCGTTCCTGGTGCGCCAACCAATAACGGTGAGTAATTATAGGTTTAATAAGTCTCTAGCTGTGGCATAAAATTGTACAGGTGTAGCAGCTATTACAGTATGCCAGTTAAGTGGGATTAATAGATGTCAGGTGTAGTGAATAACGCTTTTTTACAGTGGACACATTTCATCCATAATCGGTCATTTTTATCCAAAAACCAAAACCAATATGAAGCTCAATTGGTTCATGCTGCCGTTGAATTTTCTGATTTGACTGCATTGCCTTTCAGGCTATGATGATGAAAACGGTAGCTACATCAGAGTGTTCAATGATCACATTGCGTACAGGTATGAAGTAGTTGATTTGCTGGGAAAAGGTTCATTTGGACAGGTCGTCAAGGCGTATGATCACAAGAATGGAGAGTATGTGGCACTCAAAATCATTCGCAACAAGAAAAGGTATGCTGTTGTTGTTGCTATTTATTTGCCTTTGGTTTCACCACGTCGTGGTATTCATGGACCTCAATAACCTATAAATGTATATGTAGCTTTTAATTCTACCACCCCAGTAGGTCTAATCAGCCCATTGATAAACAATACGAGATGATATATTTTCAGGAGGTAGAGTATTTTGACCATGTTGTCTTATACTGTCACCCCTGGAAGGTCTATTTAACGTTTAAATTCGAATTGAGCTATTTCCAGGAGGTAACGCTTGCCTGAACGACTACCATATTGTTTCATTTCATTTGATAAACTTGTTTTCATAATGTCAGGTTTCACCACCAAGCTCTCGTAGAAGTGAAGATACTGGACACCCTCCGAAAGAAGGTAGATCATTGATTAGACTCATTATGATAATGAGCCTTTTTTAAACAATTTGATGATTGATCGACAAAGCCTGCTCATTCCTATGGCAACATGTAATAAATTTCTAGAAGGTTTCCATATTTACTAATAATGTAAATTTTTGTGATTGTCCAGGACAAGGATTGCTCGTCGAATGCTATTCGCATGAAAGAGTATTTCTACTTTAGGTAAGCATGGTTTACAGCGAGCTTTTACAATCAGAAGCTGTACGCTCAAAGCTTCAACATTGTCACACACTAAAACATCTTTTCTAACATTTTAGACATTCTCCTTTGTTTCAGAAATCATTTGTGTATATCTTTTGAGCTTCTTGGGTAATTATTCTTGTTTTTTCTAATCATTTAGTTTTATTGATTTCTCCACAATTTGTATTGTTAGTTGTAATTAATCACCGATTAATTATACATTAGTTAAATATATTATTAATTTTAATTATTTATTTTAGAATGAATCTTTATGAACTTATCAAAAAGAATAATTTTCAAGGGTTCAGCTTGACGTTAATCAGAAAGTATGAATTACTTTATTTTGATGTACTATTGTTCAGTGCAGTTAAACGCGTATACTTTACATAACTTGTGTCCTGTTGTACCAAAGCCACTATCTCACGAAACATTTTAGAAAACATATTTTTATTTCTAATGGTTTTATAAGTTATTTACTCTTTTTTTAGATTTGCCATATCAATATTGCAATGTCTCAGGGTGATTTTGAAATGCAGAATAATTCATTGTGATCTAAAACCTGTAAGAATATTCACCATTTTTCTTTCAGTAATCCATTAGATACAGTGTTGCTTGTGTGGTATTTGCTCTTCATTTTGATGTGGTTGCTAGCATGTTATCTTTTGGTTTTTTAGGAAAACATTTTGCTACAAAAGCGTGGTTCCACTGCAATAAAAGTCATCGATTTTGGTTCAAGCTGCTTTGAACACCAACGTGGTAACTATTTATGCTATCTTCTAATATTTCTGTCTGCTGAAATTATTTTTAACTCCACGTAAGCTTTACTTACTCGTTATATTAGAATATTTTTAATCGATGAAAGTTGATGATTTCTATGTGTGATGAGATATTTGCTATGTCCATCGCACGTATGTATTTTTATTAATTTTATTGTTTCTTTTAGTATATACTTACATTCAAAGTCGCTTCTACAGATCTCCTGAGATAATCTTAGGTAAACACAGTTGTTTTACATTGCAGAATACGTCAGAAGTATATTGTTTTTCTCGAAGTGGGAATGACACATTCACATTTATCAGACTACCCTGTTTTATAATACGTTCATAACTCTTTCCATAGGGGTTTCATATAGCTCTGCTATAGATATGTGGAGTCTCGGTTGCATTCTTTCCGAGTTGCACACAGGGTATCCGATATTTCCCGGTGAGAACGAGGTTGAACAGTTGGCATGCATAATGGAGGTATGCTTAGCTTCATTAAGTCTCTAACAAGCCCCCTTCTTGAATCTTGCAAATTAAATAAATCAATCCATAAGGGTGGTATGTTATTGCTTCTTAAATTTCTCTGAAACTTTTAATTTATTAAATTAGAATGCGATTCATATTTTATTATCATTATTTATTTGTTTTTCACAGATTTTTGGCCTTCCACCGTCTAGTTTAATTGCTAATGCTCAAAGGAGGAGGTTATTTTTTGGTAAGAGGTGCTGAGAACTTACAAGTAGCACTGTAAAGATATTTACTGCTGCATATATTTAGTGAATCGTTGTATCTATTAATGCTAAAAGTACCTCATTGTATTTGCCTTTTTTAGATTCCAAGTACCAACCTCGTTGTCTGACCAACTCAAAAGGGAAGAAAAGGCCAATATCCAGCAAAGATCTCAGCGCATGCGTCAAGTGCAATGATCCACACTTCTTGGATTTCCTCAAACGCTGTTTCGAGTAAGTTTATTGATAAAGATTAGAGTCTTCTGATCGATTTGTCTGTTGTTATTCTATAGAGGTTGAGAAAATAAATTTACAAATTCAGCATTTTCTAACGAAGCTTCAAGGTGTAGGTAGACGTTATTTATTTGATGAAATTTTCTTGCAGATGGGATCCCAGTTCGCGAATGACTCCCGATGAAGCACTTCAGCATAGTTGGTTACAAGAGGTACGTTCACTATTTAAAGCATTGTTCGAGAGAGTACCATTCAAAACAGGTTCTTGCATATTGATTTTTGAAATCAATTTTAAAACAGCCGCTTGTTTGTTTATAGCCTCAGGGCCCGAGCTGGCTTTCTACGGACCTAATAACAGTAATAATACATTAATTAAGTTGATACAGGTAAATGCATTGCAAAGGGAATTGTAAATAATAAGGTTGTGATTTTCGTTGTAGAACCACCCGAGACGGCGATCTGTGCCAAAAACCAACCATCGCAAACACTCCATACCGAGCAGTGTAGGCGACGCATCATCAAAGTCATCCCGCCATGCTTCTTCAAATGATTTCGCCAACGTTAAATCAGTTGGTGTGCCATTGAAACGTGGTGCTAAGGTCACTGATAAACTACACCCACTGTTGTGCGAAACACAGACGCTTAATAGCAGCAGCATTAAAGCTGCCAACCTCTCTTCGATGCAGAAAGGTCCGAATGAAATCGAGGCAGGTAAGAAATTGACGTCACGAACTGCCGCGATCACTTTGCAAAGTGAAGCAAGTGATCACGAAGCAGCAACAACAACCAAAGTTGTTGGTAAAACAACTCACGAATCAAGTAGCGAACAGAGTCAGTTTCTACCCCCTATCAAATAGTAAATCTGCTCTTGATGTATAAGTGTTTATTGGGCAAATCGCGGGGGTGACGCGCAATTGTTTACCGACGATTAATGTTTTGGGAGGAATCTGCATCTGCACAGTTTACTACAATTATTGTTCACCAAAATGAAGGGATGGTGTCTTGTGGTGGAGGATAAATTTTTTTGGTGTTTAGAAGTTTATTTGACGCGTCATTTTGGAAGATGTTTTTCTCCAGAATCCACACAATGCCATAACCACAAACTACAGAATGCACTAACCACTTGATCTAAAATTTATGCTTCGTCTACTCTGCGAAACACGTGATAATTTCAAGTTAAAGCACCGAATTTCAAGAAAGGTCGTGAAGAAGAATCATCTATTTGCAATGCGTCCAATATTAGAGTTTTAGAGGAGTTGGGAGTCCGAAGAGGTCTGTAACTTACTTGCAATGTACCATGGCATTTTTGGAGCAACAGTGGCTTTACGATGTGTACTAGTTTAGAGACAACTGCCGCCTTGAAGGTGTTTCACAAGTATTGTCTCTGGTTCACAGAGGCTTGCACCTTTTACCACTCGTCTCATTGATTGCACCAAGGTAGAAGCAAAATCACGATATACAACGAGTTTAAACGTTCACTCACAAGAACTATGTACATCAAATTATTATTTATTGTAATCATTAGAGCATTGGTGCAATTGTAGTGATCTTAGCAACACATTCAAATGAATAGATTTTAAATTTCAATTATCATTGTATGAATTTAAAATTTGAATTTTAAGCAGGAATGGATTGTAAATAATCGAGATAATCTGAGTTTTTATCAATAAACAATCGGGAATCTATACCTGTGTGTTATTTTTTTCATTCATCTTCCTTCTAACTTTTGACAGTTTTCTTTTTAAAAGATAACACGAGAGACTACCACAGTTGACAATATATAACAATACATCTTCTTGGAATAAATATAATAAAAATTCGATATTAACCGCATTAAATACCAATTTACACTAAACATAAGTACATCGGATTCAATTGTTTCAAATTGGAATCTTTTTTTCATCTTTTATTGCCATCCTTTGGATATTCTGATTGGTAAACTGCGTAGGTGTATAACACGGACCCGGCCAGACCAACTGCAACACTATGGAAAGACAAAGCGAAGACGAAACATTATCCATTGTGATACAAAAGGACTGAATGTTCTATTGATTCATGCATTGGCGCACAGGTTGTTCAAAAGGTTGAATTGCCACAGGTTGTCAAAAATTAAGTTTGTAAGAAAGACGCTTACCTGAGGGCTAAACTACTTGACAAAGTAAAATCAAAGATGAAAATTGAAAGTATTGACATCAATGCCTATGAGGAAAAGAGTAGTGGAGATGAAGACATTTTTCAAGCACTTTAAAAGCTTTTAGGAGAACTTTGAGGAGGATATATGCCTTACAGGTTAATTGCTACATTGACGTTTAAATGGCTACAATAGCAGATGCATGGTTGACATACCATTGAAAGACTGTTAATCCATCGTACTTTGGACACAAGCATTAGATCAGTCAACTTACTGTACGACACCAAGACTAGGGAACCAGTCAAACCACTACAAGATGAAGCAAACGGTCAATTGGTCAAAGAAAAAAATGAATAGATGCTAGTAGATGTATTCATACAATGATGATGATGATGATGAATAGTTCCTTGCCTGAGAACACAGCCTATATGAAACCTATTGTAATGTAAAAAAGGAAAGTCTATTGATTCACCAACTTCACCTGAACAGAAAAAGTTTTTTTGTTAGGGTTTCGGATTAGCAGTGCATTTTGTATGTATGAACGAAATAGTCTTCACTGATTCACTCACCTGATAAAGACCCTATGAGAATCAGTGAGATAACGCTATGGATGAAAATATGTGGGAGTTATAATAGGTGGTCCTGGTTTGGAAATGGCTAGACAATAAGGACTAAGCTTATGAAAATGTTAACATACCTAAAAGATGAATTAAATAAGATTTTGTCCAATTCCCTAAAGATTATAAAGAAATACATATGGTAAAATAACCTTGTGAAGTTCTCATTGAATTTGATACACCAATATATTTGTGACAAGATTATTCAAGATATTCAAAGTAATGCAGTTTACATTATGCAGTTTGATATTTATCAAAGAGAAAGAGGGAACTTACTTTAGAGGCAATTTATTTGCTCTCTTTGCATATAAGGAGTAAAAAGCTGCAAAGAACAGTTATGATGTCAAATTAAAATTATCTGTTGTTGATACTACATGATGAAATGTTTGCTAACCTCATACTCACCAACACAAATTGTGTGAATTAGCATCCATTTATATGACTTATAGTCAATCTGGAATAAAATGCAAAGAGTATTGTGAAATTTATGTTTAATACAATCCTTTAAAGGTTTTGTTTTACAAAAATTGTGGTTACCTCAGAATCATTGTGAATTGTAAAGATCATTCCAAAAGTGCTGGCAACTAATCCAAGCAAACAAATTGAAGAGTATGTCTACAGAAGAAATAAAACTTATGATTGGGATGATGGTAGCATGGCAGCTATGTGTATAAATCATCACCCACAAATTATGTACCTGCTTGAAGATGACTTCTTCCACAACAGTAATAAAAATAGACAAGGTTGTACATCACACAGAAAATTGGCACTGGCTGAAATAGAAAGAAAATTGTGTGCTAACAAATAAATTTAATGATGAACTTGATCATGAAATGTCATACCAAAAGTGGAGCATACCAAGAGAGACAGAGCTTTTGAGCCAGAATATATACCAATTGTAAAAGCAATCACTGCAGGAAGCCATTTACTAAACAGCGACCTGAAAAGATATTAGTTCACTTTTAATACCAAAATTGCACTACCCAGAATTTAAATAATAAAACTTGGAGCATGAATGGTGGTGGAACAAACGTACTTATCTAAAGATGAAAATTGTATCATTCCAAAAGAAGATATGGTCATCAGCATTAATAGCACAAATCCCATTTGCCAGCTACAAAAATATATGCAATTTTTAAATTTACTGGTTTCACCAAAGCAATACCTTCCTTCACTTCACAAAATGAAAATTTGATGATCATTATAATTTATTACAATTGAGTATATTGATTGTTAAAAATACAATAGGATAAAAAGGTTTCTAAAAATATTATTACCTCTGGTAGACAGTAGGATAAGTAAATTTTAAAACTGATAAAACATACTGAAAGAATAAAAAAATATTTTATCATCAGACAATTTTGGATTTGGTCCAGGTTGGAAAACATGCAAATGCTCGCAGTGACGCTACGCTGCTCGTAGTTTTGAGTCGCAGCTACGAACAAAAGCATCCGCCATTCACTCGCAGCTCGCAGCTCGCAGCAGCCAGTATTTTGTTCAAACAACTGCGGTTGCTCGCACCACAAAAGTCTTTTGCTCGCAGGTCGCAGCCCACAATTTACGTTTGCTCGCTACGACGTGTCCGCGAAAATCGACATGTTTTCCAACCTGGGATTTGGTGCTGTCAGTTTCTCTAAAAACAACGACACCAACATTGCTTAGCATTCATTAGCCTAACAGAAGTGAAATTTAAATGGTACGAAAATAATTGTACAAACCTTGTTTACAAATGTCGCACCGATGGAGCTCAGTGAAAATACAAGAACTAAAACTTGCGACGTTTGTATTTTAATAATCATTTTGGATTTGGAATAAGGCAGCAGGCAACGATCATCTATCTCCAAAAATCTGACACCCGTCAGTAGTCCTCTACGCATGCGCTTTACGACAGGGACTTATCCATAGAGATGGAGTTTATCACATCCAGGTTGTAGCCTAGTGGTAACGTGCCTGCAAGTTGATCTGAAGACAACTGGTTCGAACCCTGATCAGAGCATCTGCTTTGTATTTTGATAAATCAATAATTTGAATACTAAGAAGACGCAGTACCATATATGGGCCACTGCGCAGGAGGATCAATGACGTGGTAAGGTCCAATGCATCTGATGGTTGGGCTTAGGGTTATGAATGGGGTTAGGGTTAGGGTTAGGGTTAGGGTTAGGGTTAGGGTTAGGGTTGAAGTATACCAAAGGTAGGCGGACATGCGCAGTACCATATATGGGCCACTGCGCAGGAGGATCAATGACGTAGTAAGGTCCAATGCATCTGATGGTTGGGCTTAGGGTTAGGGTTAGGATTAGGGTTAGGGTTAGGGTTGAAGTATACCAAAGGTAGGCGGACATGCGCAGTACCATATATGGGCCACTGCGCAGGAGGATCAATGACGTAGTAAGGTCCAATGCATCTGATGGTTGGGCTTAGGGTTAGGGTTAGGATTAGGGTTAGGGTTAGGGTTGAAGTATACTAAAGGTAGGCGGACGTGCGCAGTACCATATATGAGCTACTGCGCAGGAGGATCCATGACGTAGTAAGGTCCAATGCGTCTGATGGTTGGGCTTAGGGTTAGGGTTACGATTAGGGTTAGGGTTAGGGTTGAAGTATACAAAAGGTAGGCGGACGTGCGCAGTACCATATATGAGCTACTGCGCAGGAGGATCCATGACGTAGTAAGGTCCAATGCATCTGATGGTTGGACTTAGGGTTAGGGTTACGATTAGGGTTAGGGTTAGGGTTGAAGTATACTAAAGGTAGGCGGTCATGCGCAGTACCATATACGGGCCACTGCGCAGGAGGATCAATGACGTAATATAGTCCAATGTATCTGATGGTTGGGCTTAGGGTTAGGGTTACGATTAGGGTTAGGGTTAGGGTTGAAGTATACTAAAGGTAGGCGGTCCTGCGCAGTACCATATACGGGCTACTTCGCAGGAAGATCCATGACGTAATATAGTCAATGCATTTGATGGTTGGGTTAAGGGTTAGGGTTAGGATTAGGGTCAGGGTTAGGGTCAGGGTTGAAGTATACTAAAGGTAGGCGGACATGCGCAGTACCATATACGAGCTACTGTGCAGGAGGATCCTTGACGTAATATGGTCAAATGCATCTGATGGTTGGGCTTAGGGTTAGGGTTACGATTAGGATTAGGGTTAGGGTTAGGGCTAGGGTTGAAGTATACTAAAGGCAGGCGAGCATGCGCAGTACCATATTTGGGCTACTGCGCAGGAGGTTGCGTGACGTTGTATTTGTATTCGGCCAATCACAGCGAGGATTTTTTTCAGGATTCTAGCTGTAATTTGATTCGTTGGTGATAATGAAATTCATTGAAAAGGAGAAACAGGAAGAAGTTACTGACGTTCACTGACGTTCACGATTGTTTGGTTTTCATCAAGTTTTCATGTTCTGGCATCTCCTTCGGTACTTTTTGTAGTTTCAAGTGCCGCAAAGACCGTTTTTCGAAGCATGGAGCAGCCAAAAATGGTTATTTTTCTAGCAGCATTATTGCCTGCTTGTCAATGAAGCACAGTGTTCAGGATTGTCCAGCGAAGGAGTACAGTTCCCACCTCCATTGATAAAAGTAGAAGGAGAACCTTTAGGCCACTTGAAGCCTTATGGTTGGCAGAGTGCTCCTGAGAAACCCGTGAAAGAATACAGCGAACCACTGCCAGCAGAAGAATTTTGGAATAAGCATGTGAAAGATCACATCCCGCTTGTGTTCAGGCAAGCAATAAAAAAGTCGCCAGCTATAAAGGAGTGGACAGATGATATTTGGCAAAAAAATATGGAGACCTTGATGTCCTTGTTGAACTTAAGAAGGAGAATAGGACGAAATCTTCCGGTCGTATGAGGATACAAGACTTCATCAAGATCT
>RQOL01000334.1:0-52126 GCA_013076295.1 Sanderia malayensis
TTTTCCAAGAAGTCCTGCAAGGCTTCATCCTAGAGCGACCATCTGCACAGTTGCTCTACAGAGGGCTGCCTACCAAAACGCACATACACACATTCAAGGGTACGGGTATTGTGTGTCAACGCAGATCACGTCGCACATAAGTGTGATGTACAGCCGTTACGGCACCTTCTAGAATGCATTCATTCTAGATAACACTGATCTGCGGAGACCAACTGGACATTACCCTCCACATGTCCAGGGGTGACTGCACCACACACAGCAGTCGGCACAGTCCTGAATCCTGCGTAGCGCCCGATTATTAAGAGTTATGCGTTGCCATTTTCTCCGATATTGCCTATGGGAAAGTGGATTTCCTTACTCTGTGAAAACTGCAAGTTGTCCCTTAAGGATAGTTACTTTTTGCAAAACATCGCACTTCAATAACATCCCCCCTCTCCTTTTAATACATGAAAACTTGATCTATAAATCTATAGGCCCCTTTAGTGTTTACTGTTTATATACTTCCAATTTCAATTGCAGTTTTCACCAACAAGGAAAACTGAACAAAGGTTACTCCTTGACGCTGGTGTTCGAGCTTTTAACTAATGTAACCGGCAATCTTATTCTTTTTTTTGCTATGTAAAACGTAATCCTCAAACAAACGACCGCGGTTATTGAAAAAACATTCACGCCGTGGCACAGATGTATGCTTGCTGAGAGTGAAGTGCTATTGAAGAATCCAATTGAGGTACTGTCATTTGGCTAAACACGTCGCTAACCAATCAATTTTGCAACCTGAACTACGGATTGTATGATCAATTTTTATTGGATATTGACAATTCACCAATTTGAATAGTAGACTATATCATGACTCAACCTTCGCATTCGTACTTCGCATACAATACAAATATCTATCCACGTCCTTTCAAAACATGTTTTTTGTACTGTATTGTATATCTTTCAGATCTTCCGCATTAATAATAAGGTTTTTAAATTAGCGATTTACGTTTTCAATAGAAGATTGCCGCAGATAAATGTTAGAGTTTCAATATTCATATATTTGTGTATTTGTCCATATAAATCTCCATTCAATAACATCATAACAAAATTTATCGACTTCGTTTTTAATTAGATGCATTTCTGCTAAGATCATTGAAACGAGGCGAGACTTCTGTCTCCATTTCAAACGCCTTTGTGCTGTCTATGTATGATTTTCATCTATGTTATGTCTCATCATCGCACTATTGTTGCCTGTCGGGTCAAAGTTTCTGCTGCCAACAAATGGCATCGAGTCGGATTTAGTTGCTGAACTCAATGAAATTATACCTCAAAAGCCTTCCTGGCTCAAAGGAAACAACTACCTTGCTCTTCACCAAAGGTAAGTCAGGTTAATTTTCATTTTGGACAATCAAACAATGGATATTTAGATATAAGGGAATTTGATACTGAAATGAGAGAAATGAAGCTCAGGTAGAGGAGATACCCCTATTGACTTAAGGGAGACAACTAGGCTGCTGTGAATGAGGAGAGGACATTTTTATCCTTTCCATTTGATATGTTGAGTGGAAATTGCTTAGCTTAGGCCATTTCTACTTTAATCACGGTTTACATATAGTAGTTTGTTAGGCCAGAATTCTGGAAATTCTCCAATGAAATGTGCATTGCTATATCGAAATCTTCCTGGGGCTTTTGTTTTCGTGAATATAGTTCCTAACCAATTTATTGACTTTGTGGCTTCCTTCTTTGTTTTACGAGCAAAGCTCATTGATATCCCAACATGAACCTGCTTTCATTTCTGTTTATCCAAGATGTTTAATTGTTGTAATGTGTACATGAAGGAAACCAGTGAAAGTCAAGTTCAAGCCCTGGGAAAATTCCACACTTTATTTACTTACCACCTTCCTCATTGCACGTGCATTGCATAACTGTTTTGTCGAATACACTCATTAATGCTCTTTTCCTATTTTTTGTACAGATTCATTTAGTCAAAGGCAATGGAAAATTAAATCAATGGTTCAAAATGTTCTCTTCAAATTATTTCCCAAGTCAGGTATAATATTCAAGGTATGATGCTCTCTGTTCCATATGAACAATTAATGCACCTTGCTTGAAAAGCAGACTGAATAAATAAATGCTAAATAATATTTCTACATTGACTACCACTAAATGTTTTCTTAACGAATCACTTACAGTATTCTAAACCTGTAGGTACTTAATTCTTCCTCATTGTCACTTAATGATGTTCCTTATCAGGTAGATGTGTTGTCGTAAGCTCAGTGTGCCAGGCATAGACGGCAATGATTTCACAACCATTAGAGCACAACATTTTCAAATTTAGTGGGAAGCATACATTGTATCAATCATAATAGAATCCTCCATTACATTGGACAAAACAAGCTAAGATGGCTCTTACACACAAGCAAACATTATTAATGCATTTTAATAATCTATATGTGCATAAATATGTCTTTGTTATCTTACTTGAATATTGAGAGTCTTGCATGATAAGTTTCCCATTGTAGATATCTTTTAACCAGAACCTCATAGTGTATGGTGTGTCCTCATTCATTCACTGTGGAAGTGCTTAACTAACTATGTTTCTGTTTTTTTTATCAACAACATTCTAATTGTATATATCATTGACACTTGCTCATGTTTTCAGTATGTAGACACTGTATTACATGAACTGTACTACATCTTACAATGTGTCTTATATCATAAAGAGCTTTCCATACAATTAACATGCAAGCACAGAAACTTATTGAATCCTCAGAACAATTACAACATAATAGTAACTTGAAGTAACAAGCTTTTCTATAAGGAACCTACATGTATAAGGTAGAAACTTAAGGAACGTTTACTACTACAGACCAAATCACTAAGGCATCTTTTAATTTTTAGTATATTAATATTTCCGCACTATTCAAAATTGAGAAGCCGGTTCCATTGATTTTCAGTACTTTTACATTATTTGAAGCTTCTTCATGTGTTAACCTCTTATCCTTTCACACAGCAAAACGATGAATTTGAATGCTTTTCTTGCGTCTCTACTAATTATGTCCACCAAATGCCAAACTTAAAATTAAAGACCTTTTACAAGTACAAAGTGGTCAAAGGATCTCAAAATAACAAACTTAACAACTAGGCCCTCAGCTAGGTTCCTTATAAAAAAAAACGTGTATTCTCATCGCAATTGTAATTTGTAATTCTAATAGTTATCGCATAATTCCAAGTTTTGTTGCTCTTTAAAACTACAGTCACAATAAAATCAATGCAGCACCACGTAATGTCCTGCAGGAGCTAATACTATTATCATCAGATTTACACGGGAATTTCGGCGTCCTAGCAACAACAATAGCGGCGCGAAATTTAAAATTTTTCTTGCGTCATAGAGGACATAGCGTGCGTAAAATATAGTTTTAACATGGATACTGAAAATGAAGTTGCCATGCCTGAGGGTGCTGAAACAGTTCAGACAGAGGATGATGGAGCAGTTGAGCCTGAAGTTGCCAACACTGTTCCAAAGGAACCACCAGTGGTTTATTGTGGAGAAGAAACTAAGGTAGCATTGAAAAATACTTTAATCCATATATTGATAAATCTAAACAAATGTTATGCATAGATTATCAAACTGCTTTACAAGGAAACACAAATGTATCCTATGTGAGTCACTGTTTTTAATATATTGTTCTCATATTAATCCTAGCTAATCAATTTACTGACATTGGCTCACTAAAAAGGCAATGTGCCTTGAAGTTCAGTGCCATTAAAAGAGGCACCAAATTTCATTTGTTAGCACCCTGGATGGGCATTTAACAAAGGATGAAATAGCGTAAGTTGCAATGCAATATTTCCATCTCATCTGTGTGTATAACATATTGCTTACTTTCAACTCCTTCTGTAACAATGTCTTTTTCTCTACAGGAAAATCTGAAGAAATAAAAATAAAAATTATAGAAAAAAAAAGATTCAAAAAATATAAAAACAACAAAAAAAATAAAGAAGAAGCGCACACGAGGTGCATGTGGGCAGATGTGCCCACAAAAGAAATTTTGTCTTTGGTAAGGGGCACAAACATTCAGAAAAAGTAATTGTAACTGTAATTGTGTTCATGTTTGTCTTTTGTTCGTTTTCTTTCCCTGTTATTTGTTTGTTTTGTTAAATTGTTAAATTTTGTACAACGATAAATTAGAATAACAATTAATAATAATAACATTGCAAAAATAATAACAAGACTATTACCTTTGAAAAACGGTGCATTCCGCCAACAAATATTTATCACCAACACTCTTCTTGGACATGCTGTGACACAAACCCTAAAAATTGACAAGAAATGTATTTCAAAAACCCGTCTTTATAAATGAACAAGATGTGGCCTTTGGGATGCATAATGATCTCATATAATTCAATATACTTACCTGAAGAACAGTCAAAAATTGCCTGCATTGACATCGCACCACACAAATCCCATACGTAGCACAGAGAGTACCTAAAATTCACGAATAATACATGTAATAAAAACGTAAGTAGCACAGAATCGTATCTCATTTTCCAATGCGAACAATGTATCATCCGTTTTTCTCAAATGTGGCCTATTCTCAAGGGATTCGTGGTCAAATACTATATTTGCTAAAGTCTTATACGCTAGAAAAATGAATCAAAACCTTCACAGAAACACTATAGATTATTTTAAAGATGCAACCTGAAAGATCGCAATGATATAATACGATCTGGAAAACCTACTTACCATCACCACAGAACAGAAAAGATGAAAGGAAGGACGCATTGCTTGCCACCACATGTTCTTTGTTCACTTGAGTTGAGTTCTCTTGGGTTGGGTTGATTGTAAGCCAATCCAGCTCAATCAAATAATTACGTCAAAACGGGACGGCATAACAATAGAATTTGTTGTGTGATTTTGATTTATGCTATGTTTCGTCAACGTAGCAATTTCTCATGCTGGTTGTGGTTGTGCTGTCCGAATATTCGTTTCCCAAATCTTGGATTGCAATGGAACTTGATGGTGAAATAAGAGAAAGTAAAGCTGAGAGAAACATTCATTTTGCCGCAGCTCAGGAGTAAGTAGAATTTATTTTTAGTTTCACCCCATTCAAGTTCCCATATAGTTGCTTAGGCCAATTGTATTTCACTCAAACATATAGTTTCCTCAGGCCAAAATTGACAACTCCGCTTATGTTTCATGGCTCTTTATATTTAATGATTTCGGAAGGAGTGTTTAATGCTGTACCCACATGTTTCAGTGGCTTTAATTTTGTTATAATTTTTTCGTTGACGATTCTTTTCACTTTGTGGCTGCCTTCTTTGCCTTACCAACCAAGCCCAATACTCCTATGAAACTCCTTTCACCATGCAATTCCCATCCCATTGATGATGATTATGAAGTACTTTTGCATTCGTTATCCACGGTGTCCCGTGCTTATCCTTATGTTCTATATGATTGAAACTAATGTAAAACCAATCCCAGCCGTAGAAATCGTTGTACTTCATTTAATTTAATAAAGCTTTTTCATGGCAATTGCATTAAATGATCTGTTTTGTCTGTAATGTCATACTGTAATGTTATGTCATACTGATCAATATTAATTTCTTTATTTCTTTTCATAATGATATACATTAAATCAACATCAAAGGAAAATTAAACTCCACAGATTCTCCAAATCCAAATCCAATTATTTTTTAGCCTTGATAGTAATAAACCAACATATTAAATAGAATATAATTTGTCTCTTTCACTTTGTAGATCTACTGATGTACATCATTGTACCAATGCAAGTATTGGAGGCTACATACTTATTGCTTTATCAAAAATCAATGCATCAGTGTCATCAGTGTAAGTCAAAATTAATTTAAATTCTGGACATTCATCATCAATAGTCCTTTACTGTTTATACCTATCCTATATTAGGTTGACAAAAGACCACATCCAAGTGTCAATCCATGCACTCAACTAATAGCAGGCTAATTGTTGTCGTCCCTAAAACAAAACAAACTTTTATCTTGCATCTTATCTACTGTACCATCAGTACGAGGCTTAGATGATGAAAACGAGGCTGACCGCTAAAACTAATTTCCATGCATGTTAAACACTACAATCGTAACAATAGATAGACAGGGCGGCGAGGGCGAGCCAAACCACTGTACGTGGGGTGGGAAAGGGCATGAGCGTTAGCAAATGCAGCGCGCGAAGCGCGCCAACCACATTAAACTTTGTTGCTTGGGGGGCTCCGGGAAGCGAGCGTATGCGAGCGCCCCCGGCTAGTCTAATATTACTATTCTGTGATGTCACGTGACGGTGGCGAAACTCTGCCTAAAACAATAGATTCGACCCGAAACAATAGGTCGAATGCCTCAAAACAATGGGACGAAACGGCGAATCGGTGATCAATAAGGCTTTTTTCAATGGGGTCGCAAAAGGTTGACACTTGCATGGAAAGGCTCCGTTTCTGTAGTAGGCAAAAGTTATCTATTTTTGCAAGCCTATTTTAAAAGAATTTTTGAGTTATTCCATTAATTGTTCCACTAATTGTGCTATCACGAAAAAACGTCGGTTTACGCTGGGGAAACTTCCAAATTCGCGTCGCGAACTCCATTTTCGAAAAGAGTATTAGCTCTTCATGTGATCCGTTTCGGCTTTTCCTGCAATTTGATTGGCTCTTTCGTGGCTTCACGTGAAAAGTCACGCGTTTTTCGTTATCATGCAAATTAGCCCTCGGGTTGAACAGCAGGTACTTTTGGAGAAGACGCTTGTTTTTGTTTTCAACGCAAAGGATAACTGCGCGCCTTTCAAAATGTTTTACGACCTGAATTATGTTTGTAAAGCCTTGCTAATTGTTTGAGAAACCTCTGGAAAATTACAGGAGACAATTGAGAACACAGGTGATAGCTTTGTTTTGTTTTTTGAGTGAGATAGTTTTAGTTTTTGTACGACCGCCATTGTTGCTTCGGCATGCTTGCAACGCTTAGGCCTAATGTAAACAAGCCCAAAGTTTTCACAAACAAATTATGATAAGGGGTTATCAGGCAAGCGAAGCGAGCCAAACTGTTGCAAGAAGAGTAGGCAGAGGCATGAGCGAAACGAATGCAGCGCACGAAGTGCCCCCTATCAGCCAATGTTTCTTCATAATAGATAGACAGGCGAGCTAACCCATTGTACGTGGAGTTGAAAGAGGCATGAGCGAAGCGAATGCAGCGCACGAAGTGCGCCCTATCAGTCAATGTTTCTTGATAATAGATAGACATGCGAGCGCAGCGAGCTAACCCATTGTACGTGGAGTTGAAAGAGGCATGAGTGAAGCGAATGCAGCGCACGGAGTGCACCCTATCAGTCAATGTTTCTTGATAGAAGATAGACAGGCGAGCGCAGCGAGCTAACCCATTGTACGTGGGGTTGAAAGAGGCATGAGTGAAGCGAATGCAGTGCACGAAGTGCGCCCTATGAGCCAACGTTTTTTTTATAATAGATAGACAGGCGAGCGCAGCGAGCTAACCCATTGTACGTGGGGTTGAAAGAGGCATGAGCGAAGCGAATGCAGCGCACGAAGTGCGCCCTAGCAGTCAATGTTTCTTGATAACAGGTAGACAGGCGAGCGCAGCGAGCTAACCCCCTGTACGTGGGGTTGAAAGAGGCATGAGCGAAGCGAATGCAGTGCACGAAGTGCGCCCTACCAATCAATGTTTCTTTATAATAGATAGACAGGCGAGCGCAGCGAGCTAACTCATTGTAAGTGGGGTTGAAAGGGGTATGAGCGAAGCGAATGCAGCGCACGAAGTGCGCCAACCAGATTAAGCTTTTTTTACTTGACGGGCTGGGTCGAACGAGCGAAGCGAGTGATGACCCCTAGTGATATTATTGTTGTGTGTATAAATATCTCTTCCTGGTGATATTATCTAAAAGAACAATGATTTTCCACATCAAAGTAACATGGCTAGCAAAATCGCTGTGAACAGGATTTAAACCTGTGAGGGAATATTCCATTTGATTTCAAGTCAAACGCCTTAACCACTCGGCCATCACAGCATGTATCATTTATAGAAGGACTCTGTTATTTCTAACAATCTTAATGTTTTTATGGAAAACAAAAAGATTTCACATCGTAACACTATTCAAATTTAAAGTTTCCTTAATAACATCTTGCCTGGTGGAAATCACCTAGTTTGAATCTATTTCCGTATTTTACAGCCATTTTTTTTATATTTCAGAATTAACCCTGATCACATCATCATATGAATTTTAGTAACAGTTCCGGATAATGTAAATGAAACCATGATTTTTTCCTTTTCAAAACCAAGAGCATTCCTTTTGCTTATTAAGGTTTCATGGGTTTTTCATCCAATGACATTCATCATACACATGGCATTACTTTTTGCTGCAATAATGAGAAATGATCTGTGTCACAGTGACCTAAGGAGAAACATTTGCTCTAGTAACCTAATTGTGATATTATTGTTGCGTGTATAAATCTCTTCCTGGTGATATTATCTAAAAGAACAATGATTTGCCACATCAAAGTAACATTGCTAGCAAAATCGCTGTGAACAGGATTTGAACCTGTGAGGGAATATCCCATTTGATTTCTAGTCAAACGCCTTAACCACTCGGCCATCACAGCTTGTATCATTTATAGAAGGACTCTGTTATTTCTAACAATGTTAATGTTTTTATTGAAAACAAAAACATTTCACATCATAACACTATTCAAATTCAAAGTTTCCTTAATACTATCTTGCCTGGTGGAAATCACCTAGTTTGAATATATTTCCCTATTTTCCAACAATTTTTTTTTGATATTTCGGAATTAACCCTGATCACATCATCATATGAATTTTAGTAACAGTTCCGGATAATTCCGGGAAATGAAAGCATGATTTTTTCATTTCCAAAACCAGGAGCACTCCTTTTGCTTTTTAAGGTTCATGGGTTTTTCATCCAATGACATTCATCATACACATGGCATTACTTTTTGCTGCAATAATGAGAAATGATCTGTGTCATAGTGACCTAAGGAGAAACATTTGCTCTAGTAACCTAATTGTGATATTATTGTTGCGTGTATAAATCTCTTCCTGGTGATATTATCTAAAAGAACAATGATTTGCCACATCAAAGTAACATTGCTAGCAAAATCGCTGTGAACAGGATTTGAACCTGTGAGGGAATATCCCATTTGATTTCTAGTCAAACGCCTTAACCACTCGGCCATCACAGCTTGTATCATTTATAGAAGGACTCTGTTATTTCTAACAATGTTAATGTTTTTATTGAAAACAAAAAGATTTCAGATCATAACACTATTCAAATTCAAAGTTTCCTTAATACTATCTTGCCTGGTGGAAATCACCCAGTTTGAATATATTTCCGTAATTTTTAGCAATTTTTTTTTGATATTTCAGAATTAACCCTGATCACATCATTATATAAATTTTAGTAACAGTTCCAGCTAAGTGGAATATGAGAACATGATTTCTTCATTTTCAAAAGCAGGAGCATACCTTTTGCTTTTTAAGGTTTCATGGGTTTTTCATCCCATGACATTCATCAGACACATAGCATTACTTTTTGCTGCAATAATGAGAAGTGATCTGTGTCTCAGTGACCTGAGGAGAATCATCTGCTCTAGTAACCTAATTATGATATTATTGTTGTGTGTATAAATATCTCTTCCTGGTGATATTATCTAAAAGAACAATGATTTTGCACATCAAAGTAACATGGCTAGCAAAATCGCTGTGAACAGGATTTAAACCTGTGAGGGAATATTCCATTTGATTTCAAGTCAAACGCCTTAACCACTCGCCATCACAGCGTTTATCATTTATAGAAGGACTCCGTTATTTCTAACAATGTTAATGTTTTTATTGAAAACAAAAAGATTTCACATCATAACACTATTCAAATTCAAAGTTTCCTTAATACTATCTTGCCTGGTGGAAATCACCCAGTTTGAACATATTTCCGTATTTTCCAGCAATTTTTTTTATATTTCAGAATTAACCCTGATCACATCATCATATGAATTTTAGTAACAGTTCCAGCTAAATGTAATATGAGAACATGGTTTTTTCCTTTTCAAAAGCAGGAGCACTCCTTTTGCTTTTTAAGGTTTCATGGGTTTTTCATCCAATGACATTCATCAGACACATAGCATTACTTTTTGCTGCAATAATGAGAAGTGATCTGTGTCTCAGTGACCTGAGGAGAATCATCTGCTCTAGTAACCTAATTATGATATTATTGTTGTGTGTATAAATATCTCTTCCTGGTGATATTATCTAAAAGAACAATGATTTTGCACATCAAAGTAACATGGCTAGCAAAATCGCTGTGAACAGGATTTAAACCTGTGAGGGAATATTCCATTTGATTTCAAGTCAAACGCCTTAACCACTCGCCATCACAGCGTTTATCATTTATAGAAGGACTCCGTTATTTCTAACAATGTTAATGTTTTTATTGAAAACAAAAAGATTTCACATCATAACACTATTCAAATTCAAAGTTTCCTTAATACTATCTTGCCTGGTGGAAATCACCTAGTTTGAATATATTTCCCTATTTTCCAACAATCCCATTTTTTGATATTTCAGAATTACCCCTGATCACATGATTATATGAATTTTAGTAACAGTTTCGGATAATGTAAAATGAAACCATGATTTTTTCCTTTTCAAAACCAAGAGCATTCCTTTTGCTTTTTAAGGTTTCCTGGGTTTTTCATCCACCAGCATTCTTCACACACATAACATTACTTTTTGCTGCAATAATGAGAAATGATCTGTGTCTCAGTGACCTAAGGAGAAACATTTGCTCTAGTAACCTAATTGTGATATTATTGTTGCGTGTATAAATCTCTTCCTGGTGATATTATTGCCCCGCACCAAAGCGGGGCCTCCTAGTGTACCCCGCAGGAGATATAGAGAGTCTGTGTAAATTTTTCCACATTTTTCGTCGTCAATTGGAATGTTGTCAGACAGGTAAAACAGGTTTGAAGCGATGGCACCGATGGCAGCGAGTTGTGTGCCGTGCTGTGTGCATGCTGTGAAAGAAGGAGACAAGACACTCCTGTCTTACACTCCTCTCTTGTCTCATTCTGTCTTCCACGCAGCAATTCTGCTTTCTGGTGAGTTTTAAAATTTGCTTATTACATTATTTACGCACTCCTATCTTGTAAAAAAGTGTATTAAAATCGAAATTTTGCAAAGCTTGTTATCGTATAAAAAGTCGTGGAATCAGTAGTTGAAAAAGTTTATTGCCGTTGACGAAAAAGACAAGGGAACATTTTGCCTCCTGTGGGCGTTGGCAAAGGGTTAGTAAGGTCTAGTGGCCTTCTATTCTACTACTTGGGCTTTGTCAAAAGAAATAGGTCGTTATATTTCTATTTACAAGTTTGATTGTCTTGTAGGCTATACATTTGATACAAAATCGATTTTATATATTTTTAAATAAAAGAGCAATATATGAATTATTTTTCCTGGTTTATTTGCATTCAACGGCAGTGAAGTGATCACTGTCGACAAAATCGCAGTCGCCATTTTGATGCTTCGGTTTTATTGCACTATTTATAAACTGAGCCTGTTGGCTTTATATTTTACAATAATGAGCGTGTCAATTGTAACAACTGAAGGAAGCAGAATATGTTCTGGAGGGAAACATTTCACTAATGCTGTAATGTATGAGTCTGACAAGTACTCGTGTGCAATTGACTGTTTTCTAGAGATCTGGCACAAAATATTTTATGATTGTTTTAAAAGTGAAACGTCGGACTGTGAAATCATTATTTTGCTTAACCAAATGAGTGTATTCTATGATGAATTGTCACACGGGCCCTACAGTCAGTTGGTATTTAACAATATTCGAGGTCCAGTGTGGGAATACATACAGAATAGATGTATTTCATTTAGGCCAATGGACTGTAGTGCTCAATTTTCAGAAATTTTATGGCAAATATTTTTACTGGCCTGAATGCCAATGAAAAATCGAAATTAATATCTGTATTTTCAACCATCTTTTATTGTGAGAATTGCAATCAGACTTCAATTAATAATTCAGAAGTTTTTTTGACATATATTACATGGACTCAATTAAAGCAATATGGTTTGTCAAATGATAATTGGCATAATGCTATCAGTTTTGGACAGGTCGTTGAAATTATACAGTGTAGTCACTGTGACAGTAATTGCTGTCCAGTTGGCTTACAGAAAAACCTCAGTGACATTTTTCTTGTAGAGTTAAGCCCAGATGCAATCGATAAGATAAACTTTCATGAAAATATTAATATTTTTGGTGTGGATTATTTCCTGAAAGGGTTAGTTAGGAATTGTGGTGCCCACTTCACTTGTGCCTTGTTGCAGCATGACCAGTCTTACATCTATGATGATTTGAGTGAAATTATAACTTCTTATCACAATGTGAATATTATGTATGATCAGGTTCCAGGGGGATGGTTTTTTGCTATTTACATGAAAACCACTGTGGCGAATTGTGTGAATAATGCTACCTGTACTTCTCTTGCCATTGATTTATCTGTTAATAATATACAAGCTACCAGCAACTGCCAATTTCAGAAATTGAGTAGGGACGAGTTTTTGCAAAATGATGCTAAAGTCAAAAAAAGCAATAAACGTAGAAGAGAACTGTATTTTCAGCAGGATAATGCTGCAAAAAATAGAGCAAGAAGAGAAAAATATACACAAAAAAGGGAAACTAAAAATGCAAAAATTATTTCAAATGATAGCTCACAATGTTCTGATATTCCTGCAATAATAGATGACCCAAAAAAAATGCAAAAAAGAGATGAATGCATTCCACAGTTCCATGCAGATGACAATTTCTCAGTGTAAATTTTGTCATGAGGCTTGGCCAAGAAAGAATGTCAGCACGAGTAAAAGTTCTTTGGATAAAAATTTCACATGCAAACAATGTAAAACACAAAAAACACATCCAAAAATTTTTAGCTCTGAAAATGGCATGATACCAGGACCTGTTCCTGATGAACTTTGTTGCCTCAGTCAATGCGAAGAAATGCTAATCTCAAGAGCATTTACTGTTATGCAAGTTTACACAAAATCTGGTGGCTCATTAGCATACAAAGGTCATGTTATTAATTTACCAAATGATGTGCAACATATAGCTGATGTTCTTCCACACCACCCCAAAGATATACCAATTGTTGTATTCACAATCAAAGGGAGAAATGATTTTGTTAGAGAATTTAAAGTCAGAAGAAATGCTGTTCTGAATGCTTTAATATGGTTGAAGGTGAACAACCCTCTTTATCGTAACATAATTATTGATCAAAAAAGGGTTTCAATGTTACCAACAGATGGCTTTATATCACTAAATACCATTGATTTCCACGAAGACATTGAAACTACATTACCTGATTCTGGACCTCCAAATACTGACTTTTATAAAGAGGAGACTGCTAATGTTAATTTGTCAAGTGTATTGCCACAAGCTTCATCTAGCCTACCCGAAGAGCAAATAATAACTGAAGCACTTAATGGAACTCAGAATGAAAACTGCATGCAAATTGGTTCAGATGCAATTAATGAGTTTAGGACTCCGTTCTTGGCAACTCTTGCATTCCCAACTTTGTTTCCAAACTCTTTAGGGGACCCTACAGGTAACATTACCATCAGAGATGTTGCAAAAAATGAAACTGAATCATTTGCAAAAACTCTAAAACATCTGATAAAGTTTGCAGAATATAAAAATGGTAAGTTCTACTATAGATTTGCAAGTCATCCACGATTTGCTTATTGGGCATTCAACATGTTGTACAGAAGAAGGCTATTAGGTCAAGGCAATTTTTATATGAAGCAAAATGCAAGGAATAGTATGACTATTGATGAGTTACGAAATTTGGCAGAAAGTGGCCAATATTCAAAAGTGATGTCAAAAATTATGCATTATGCCAAAAATGTAACAGGGACCAATGCATATTGGAACAATAACAAAGAACAGTTAAGATCATTAATGATACAAATGGGGCCACCAACTGTATTTTGGACACTTTCGTGTGCTGAAATGCACTGGCCAGAATTTCATTCTCTCTTTGAAAGTGATGAAGACTCATCTCAAAATTTCAGAACAAATGTTTTAAATAATCCACATTTGTTGGATTATTTTTTCACAGAAAGAACAGAATCTTTTGTAAAACATTGGCTTTACAATTGTTTGGGTGCTAAATGGCATTGGTTCAGATACGAATTTGCAGTACAGAGAGGGTCAATACATTGTCATGGATTAACCAAATTGAAAAGTGATCCAGGTCTTTCCAACCTTTCTGATTTGGCATTAAAAGGACATTATGCTGCACAACAGTTAGGCAAAATTGAAGAAACTGAAGAAATACACAAGTGTTCAGAGATTGTCAAGGAAGGAATTATTGCAGAAAATATCATTTGCCGCTACTATGATACTTTAGTTTCCACTTGCAACCCAATTGATGAAAGTGACTTTTGCAAGCCTGTTGTCCATCCATGTAAACGCCCATTTAAGGACATATCAGAGGATAAATTTGATCAAGATTATGCAGATTTAGCAAACATAGTACAGAGGCATACAAAGTGTAACTCTGCATATTGCCTAAAAGAGAATGATCATGGAGAGCAAATATGCAGATTTGGCTTTCCAATTGAACCAGCAAAAAAAACCCACATCAAATATGAATTAGTCCATACAAAGTCTCAGTCTCCAGTCAAGTATAAACCTGTAATAGTGGGTAAAAGGAATGACACCAGAATGAATCGGCATCAACGATTGCAACTACAGGGATGGAGGGCTAATTGTGATTTGCAGTTAGTAATTAATAATGATGCCTGTGTAGAATATTTGGCTAAATATGCATCCAAGGGTGAAAAAATGTCATCAGTTATGCGTGATGCTTTTGTGTCAGTTGTAAGTCAAGTAAAGGATGATTCTGATCCCAAAACAACAATCAGAAAATTAATGATGAAAGGCACTGGCGAAAGAGATATGAGCATTCAAGAGGTTATGCATCAGATTCTTGGAATAAAACTATTTAGCTCGAGCTTCCAATTTGTCACGTTATCCCTAGATGGAACCCAAAAACTTCAGCTAAAAGATGACAAATTACAGCCACAGCTTTCCATTGTTGATTATTATGCAAATAGGGATACCACAAACAAAGCACTTTCAACTTGCAATTTACTGCAATTTGTATCAAATTATTCAATAATGAAGGAAGAAGTCATCAAAAGAAAATGCTCTGTCATTGTCAGAACCATTCCAAAGTTCTCACAAAATCCAACTAGTGATAATTACGGTTTATTTTGTAAATATCAGTTGATAAAATTCAAACCTTGGTTACACACATACAAAAATTGTTGGTCATGTGATGAAGAATGTGATGATACTTTTGTTTCTTATTGGAATAACTTTCTTTCCAGTGACGAGGGGAAAGAATTTGTTCCTAATTGGCAACGAGAATTAGAAAATTCTCTAACCTATATGTCACATGAACTTGACTCACTTGACTCTACAGTTCTATCACAGTCAGAATTTAATCATGGAAAAGAAGAATGGATGTATGTTGCTGAAATGGCACAAACAATGGATACAACAACAAGCGATTCTGCATTAAGATGCCATATTACAGAATCACGAAATCAGTATGAGATACATGAATTCCTTAGTATGCCTTTCTGGATTGAAAATCAGAAGTCTATTGCAAACAACTCTGATACCATGCATTATCCAGAAACAGATGTCACAACACTTAATAAGGAACAAAGGTTTGCTTATGATTTAGTAATTGAGCACAATAATAAGAATGAACAACTTCTCATGATTATTACTGGACAGGCAGGATCTGGAAAAAGTTACTTGATCAATTGTATCAGAAACTTATTTGGAAAATCATGTATACTTTGCTCATATTTTGGCATTGCTGCTTTCAATATTCAAGGTCAGACTCTGCACTGTTATTTTAATTTGCCAATAAGAGGAAGATTCCAAACTGACCTAAAAGGTCCACGTCTTGCAAAGTTGCAGTCATTATTGCAAGGAATAAAGTGTATTGTAATTGATGAATTTTCTGTCATCGGTCAAAAAATGTTTGGCTGGTTAAATCGCAGATGTCAACAAGGAAAAGGGAATACATCAAAACCTTTTGGGGGGATTTCTGTTATTTTAGTTGGTGATATTGCACAACTGCCACCTATTGGTGATAAACTGCTGTATCATAATAAGCCAGATGGTGAAATTGCTTTACAAGGATATTGTGCTTATCAATGTTTTAAAACTGTTGTGAGGCTTGAGCAAAACTTAAGAGCAAATGATCCATCCCAGCATGTTTTCCGTTCATTGTTAGTGAGGTTGAGGAATGGAGAAAGCACTATTGATGACTGGAAATATCTTCTTACAAGAAGTACATCATTGTATTCATCAGCATATTGTACAGATTTTGGAGTAAAACTAACATTTACAAATGAAGAAGTAGCAGCTCATAATCTTATGCAATTAAAAAATGGAAAATACCCAATGATTCCAATACAAGCCAAGCATAACCATGCAAAAGCTGCAAAGTTGTCATCAGATGAATTCTGTGGCTTAGAGTCTGTAATTTATTTAGCAAAAGGAGCTCCTGTAATGCTGACCAGGAACCTTTAGGTGGAGAAGGGTTTGTGTAATGGCAGTATGGGGATTGTTAGACATGTGATTTATGCTAATAATGATTTCCCGCCACATCTGCCTATTGCTGTTATTGTTGATTTCGAGAAATATACTGGTTTGTGTTTCAAGGAAGGCAGGTCTGTTCCAATTGTACCACTAATATCTGAATCAGATTGTGAGAATGGCATTTTTGAAAGACAACAGCTTCCTCTGAAATTATGTTATGCCATGACAATCCATAAATGCCAGGGTTTAACTTTACCTAAAGTTGTTCTTAATCTTGGCAGGCAAGAAACTACAGCAGGACTTGCATATGTTGCATTTTCTAGAGTCGCGCATTTTCAAGACATGCTTGTTGAACCATGTTCTTATGAGCGACTTGTAGCTGTTAAAAATAATAGGAATTTTCAATTTAGAATCAAGGAAGAGTCTCGTCTTGCTGATTTGGCAATGACAACAAAAATTGATTTGCATTAGGCTAATTTCACCTTAAAGGCTACATTATTTTTGTCTTCTAGTGGTTCATCTTTGATGTAATCTTATTATGAATATGAATGTACAGCTATATGTATATATATATTGAATATTTTCATAACAAGACCATATTTTATCTTATAGATTTGTTCATGTGCTCAGGTAGTTTTCCAGTATCATGGCTGCATCAAAAGGTGAGTATTTCCCTTTTCCTGATTTCTCTGACTTTCCAATTCCTCACCTCTCTAACATTTTAGTTTAGCAGCATATTATTGGTGACAAAATTAACTAATTTTCATGAATTTATTGCACATTTTTGAAAACCTATTGTGCACACAAGCCACAACGTGTTCTTCTACATTTAGTTTTCTTTAAACATTTATGTTCTATATTTATTTCAGATCTTTCAGGATACGTCAGCAATGTTTCACCAAACAAAACGTCTGCTAAGAAGAACAAGTATTTTGATGTCCAAGTTCAAGTAAGTGAATTTCTGACAGAAAAGGTCAGAATTATGGAGAGTGATCAAGTGAAACGTGGTCTATTTTTGCAAAAGTTGGAATCAAAATCACCTGTCCAGTTGTCAGCAGTGTCAGTTTCTGGAGGAAATCAAATGTCATTTTTCAATGCAAATGTTGGCAGCAAAATTCAAGAATTACCAACATTGCCATTCGCATTCTTGGAGACCAAGCCTGTAACCATTAAGTCAGTACTGAATGATGATGTCAGTGGCAATTTCACGGTGCAGGGTGAAATCAAGTGGAAGCAGGAGAAGAAAGTAGTTGAAGTTGGAGCTGCAAGAAATCCACGATGTGTAAGGGATGCCATATTAGCAGACGAAACAGCAAATATTTGCATTTCAATTTGGGGAGACCTGATTGACAACATTGAAGAATACACACCAATTGCCATCACAAATGTGGTTTGTCAATTTTACAATGGAAGGAAATTGTCAACAACTGCCGACTCTGCTGTTTCACACTTGCAAAATGCCATTAACAACATTGATTGGGAAGAAGTCAAAACTGCCAACAGTTTAGAAGTGTTATCATGTCCAGAAATTGATTGTGTTCATTGCCATTCTTTTCACATCTGTTGCAACTTAGATTGCAAAAAGAAGGTTGTACCATTTCCTGGCCAAGCATCAGTCACATGCAGTACATGCAAAAGAAAGATGTTACTTGCACGATGCAAGGAAACATATACATGTGAATTCATTCTATGTGCAACTGATGATAACAAACAGTTCAAATTGACAGCCTTTCCAAACACAATTGATGAGTTTTTGCCAACAAAGGAGAATGATAGAGAAAGTCTAGAAGACACCTTGCTTCAACTCAAAAACATAGATTTTGAGTTCAATGCGAATCATGTAATCACCAAAATCAGCTACCACAAAATTGATGAGGAAGTGAAACAAGTTGTGAGCAACGAGGACAAAGTATTGGCCAAGGAAGTAGCACTTTCTGACAACAGTGATGCTGATGTTGACACCAAACAGAAGACTGAATGATTATGTACCACAAACAAACTATGTTTTAAAGGCATTCTGCCAATTGAACCATTCTCATAAGTATTATATTTCTCCAATTTCATTATTTTTGTACATTTTTCAATTATTATGAAGCCTTCTTGACAATTTCACAAAATTTACATGCTCTATTCTCTCTTATATACAATACCTTATAAATTGTCTTCATTCACTTTGTTCAACTTGCAAGTCATAAGTGAAATAATATGCACACTGTGATTAACGTTCAAGAATAGTTTAGATATTTCACATTCAGCATTCCAACTAATTCAGTTGCAACATAAAGCATTTCAAACTTTCTCAAAAGTTTCACACAATCTTTCTGTTATTTAGTTTTTTGATTGTTGAAAATTATTAAACTGTTTCCTTATAAAAAATGACTGTGCTTGCAAGGTGAACTTTTTCAATGCCAATTGCAGTAATTCGTCATAAATTTATTTCTAAATTTTATACTTTTAGATGAATGATACAATATAATATTGTTTGTTAAAATGAATGAACTACCTATTTGTTGAACTCCTATCACTGTGAGGGATTTTAAAATAAGCTCTCAGAAGCCCTTTTACTAATATCAGATTTCCAGAATTATGCATCCATGTACATGCCAATCGATTCATGCACACCCCACCATCCTCAAAAAGGCATGTGGGGCACTTAGTTTTATCTATTGCTAGTCTAAAAGAACAATGATTTTGCACATCAAAGTAACATTGCTAGCAAAATGGCTGTGAACAGGATTGGAACCTGTGAGGGAATATCCCATTTGATTTCAAGTCAAACACCTTAACCACTCGGCCATCACAGCTCGTAGCATTTACAGAAGGACTCTGTTATTTCTAACAATATTAATGTTTTTATTGAAAACAAAAAGATTGCAGATCATAACACTATTCAAATTCAAAGTTTCCTTAATACTATCTTGCCTGGTGGAAATCACCTAGTTTGAATATATTTCCCTATTTTCCAACAATCCCATTTTTTGTTATTTCAGAATTACCCCTGATCACATGATTATATGAATTTTAGTAACAGTTCCGGATAATGTAAAATGAAACCATGATTTTTTCCTTTTCAAAACCAAGAGCATTCCTTTTGCTTTTTAAGGTTTCCTGGGTTTTTCATCCACCAGCATTCTTCACACACATAACATTACTTTTTGCTGCAATAATGAGAAATGATCTGTGTCACAGTGACCTAAGGAGAAACATTTGCTCTAGTAACCTAATTGTGATATTATTGTTGCGTGTATAAATCTCTTCCTGGTGATATTATCTAAAAGAACAATGATTTTGCACATCAAAGTAACATTGCTAGCAAAATCGCTGTGAACAGGATTTGAACCTGTGAGGGAATATCCCATTTGATTTCAAGTCAAACGCCTTAACCACACGGCCATCACAGCATGTATCATTTACAGAAGGACTCTGTTATTTCTAACAATGTTAGTGTTTTTATTGAAAACAAAAAGATTTCACATCACAACACTATTCAAATTCAAAGTTTCCTTAATAACATCTTGCCTGGTGGAAATCACCCAGTTTGAATATATTTCCCTATTTTCCAACAATTTTCTTTTGATATTTCGGAATTAACCCTGATCACATCATCATATGAATTTTAGTAACAGTTCCGGATAATTCCGGAAAATGAAACCATGATTTTTCCCTTTTCAAAACCAGGAGCACTCCTTTTGCTTTTTAAGGTTCATGGGTTTTTCATCCAATGACATTCATCAGACACATAGCATTACTTTTTGCTGCAATAATGAGAAATGATCTGTGTCACAGTGACCTAAGGAGAAACATTTGCTCTAGTAACCTAATTGTGATATTATTGTTGCGTGTATAAATCTCTTCCTGGTCATATTATCTAAAAGAACAATGATTTTCCACATCAAAGTAACATTGCTAGCGAAATCGCTGTCAACAGGATTTGAAACTGCGAGGAAATATCCCATTTGATTTCTACTCAAATGCCTTAACTACTCGGACACCACAGCTTGTATCATTTATAGACGGACTCTGTTATTTCTAACAATGTTAATGTTTTTATTGAAAACAAAAAGATTTCACATTATAACACTATTCAAGTTCAAAGTTTCCTTAATAACATCTTGCCTGGTGGAAATCACCCAGTTTGAATCTATTTCCGTATTTTACAGCCATTTTTTGATATTTCAGAATTACCCCTGATCACATGATTATATGAATTTTAGTAACAGTTCCGGATAATGTAAAATGAAACCATGATTTTTTCCTTTTCAAAACCAGGAGCATTCCTTTTGCTTTTTAAGGTTTCCTGGGTTTTTCGTCCACCAGCATTCTTCACACACATAACATTACTTTTTGCTGCAATAATGAGAAATGATCTGTGTCACAGTGACCTAAGGAGAAACATTTGCTCTAGTAACCTAATTGTGATATTATTGTTGTGTGTATAAATATCTCTTCATGGTGATATTATCTAAAAGAACAATGATTTTCCACATTAAAGTAACATGGCTATCAAAATCGCTGTGAAAAGGATTTGAACCTGTGAGGGCATATCCCATTTGATTTCAAGTCAAACGCCTTAACCACTCGGCCATCACAGCTTGTATCATTTATAGAAGGACTCTGTTATTTCTAACAATGTTAGTGTTTTTATTGAAAACAAAAAGATTTCACATCATAACACTATTCAAGTTCAAAGTTTCCTTAATAACATCTTGCCTGGTGGAAATCACCCAGTTTGAATCTATTTCCGTATATTACAGCCATTTTTTTTATATTTCAGAATTAACCCTGATCACATCATTATATGAATTTTAGTAACAGTTCCGGATAATGTAAAATGAAACCATGATTTTTTCCTTTTCAAAACCAAGAGCATTCCTTTTGCTTATTAAGGTTTCATGGGTTTTTCATCCAATGACATTCATCTTACACATGGCATTACTTTTTGCTGCAATAATGAGAAATGATCTGTGTCATAGTGACCTAAGGAGAAACATTTGCTCTAGTAACCTAATTGTGATATTATTGTTGCGTGTATAAATCTCTTCCTGGTGATATTATCTAAAAGAACAATGATTTGCCACATCAAAGTAACATTGCTAGCAAAATCGCTGTGAACAGGATTTGAACCTGTGAGGGAATATCCCATTTGATTTCTAGTCAAACGCCTTAACCACTCGGCCATCACAGCTTGTACCATTTATAGAAGGACTCTGTTATTTCTAACAATGTTAATGTTGTTATTGAAAACAAAAAGATTTCAGATCATAACACTATTCAAATTCAAAGTTTTCTTAATACTATCTTGCCTGGTGGAAATCACCTAGTTTGAATATATTTCCCTATTTTCCAACAATCCCAGTTCTTGATATTTCAGAATTACCCCTGATCACATGATTATATGAATTTTAGTAACAGTTCCGGATAATGTAAAATGAAACCATGATTTTTTCCTTTTCAAAACCAGGAGCACTCCTTTTGCTTTTTAAGGTTCATGGGTTTTTCATCCAATGACATTCATCAGACACATAACATTACTTTTTGCTGCAATAATGAGAAATGATCTGTGTCACAGTGACCTAAGGAGAAACATTTGCTCTAGTAACCTAATTGTGATATTATTGTTGTGTGTATAAATATCTCTTCCCGGTGATATTATCTAAAAGAACAATGATTTTCCACATTAAAGTAACATGGCTAGCAAAATCGCTGTGAAAAGGATTTGAACCTGTGAGGGAATATCCCATTTGATTTCAAGTCAAACGCCTTAACCACTCGGCCATCAGAGCTTGTATCATTTGTAGAAGGACTCTGTTATTTCTAACAATGTTAATGTTTTTATTGAAAATAAAAAGATTTCACATCATTCTGTGTCACAGTGACCTAAGGAGAAACATTTGCTCTAGTAACCTAATTGTGATATTATTGTTGTGTGTATAATTATCTCTTCCTGGTGATATTATCTAAAAGAACAATGATTTTCCACATTAAAGTAACATGGCTAGCAAAATCGCTGTGAACAGGATTTGAACCTGTGAGGGATATCCCATTTGATTTCAAGTCAAACGCCTTAACCACTCGGCCATCACAGCATGTATCATTTACAGAAGGACTCTGTTATTTCTAACAATGTTAGTGTTTTTATTGAAAACAAAAAGATTTCACATCATAACACTATTCAAGTTCAAAGTTTCCTTAATAACATCTTGCCTGGTGGAAATCACCCAGTTCGAATCTATTTCCGTATTTTACAGCCATTTTTTTTATATTTCAGAATTAAACCTGATCACATCATTATATGAATTTTAGTAACAGTTCCGGATAATGTAAAATGAAACCATGATTTTTTCCTTTTCAAAACCAAGAGCATTCCTTTTGCTTATTAAGGTTTCATGGGTTTTTCATCCAATGACATTCATCATACACATGGCATTACTTTTTGCTGCAATAATGAGAAATGATCTGTGTCACAGTGACCTAAGGAGAAACATTTGCTCTAGTAACCTAATTGTGATATTATTGTTGCGTGTATAAATCTCTTCCTGGTGATATTATCTAAAAGAACAATGATTTGCCACATCAAAGTAACATTGCTAGCAAAATCGCTGTGAACAGGATTTGAACCTGTGAGGGAATATCCCATTTGATTTCTAGTCAAACGCCTTAACCACTCGGCCATCACAGCTTGTATCATTTATAGAAGGACTCTGTTATTTCTAACAATGTTAATGTTTTTATTGAAAACAAAAACATTTCACATCATAACACTATTCAAATTCAAAGTTTCCTTAATACTATCTTGCCTGGTGGAAATCACCTAGTTTGAATATATTTCCCTATTTTCCAACAATTTTTTTTGATATTTCGGAATTAACCCTGATCACATCATCATATGAATTTAGTAACAGTTCCGGATAATTCCGGGAAATGAAACCATGATTTTTTCATTTTCAAAACCAGGAGCACTCCTTTTGCTTTTTAAGGTTCATGGGTTTTTCATCCAATGACATTCATCATACACATGGCATTACTTTTGCTGCAATAATGAGAAATGATCTGTGTCATAGTGACCTAAGGAGAAACATTTGCTCTAGTAACCTAATTGTGATATTATTGTTGCGTGTATAAATCTCTTCCTGGTGATATTATCTAAAAGAACAATGATTTGCCACATCAAAGTAACATTGCTAGCAAAATCGCTGTGAACAGGATTTGAACCTGTGAGGGAATATCCCATTTGATTTCTAGTCAAACGCCTTAACCACTCGGCCATCACAGCTTGTATCATTTATAGAAGGACTCTGTTATTTCTAACAATGTTAATGTTTTTATTGAAAACAAAAAGATTTCAGATCATAACACTATTCAAATTCAAAGTTTCCTTAATACTATCTTGCCTGGTGGAAATCACCCAGTTTGAATATATTTCCGTAATTTTTAGCAATTTTTTTTTGATATTTCAGAATTAACCCTGATCACATCATTATATAAATTTTAGTAACAGTTCCAGCTATAATGTAATATGAGAACATGATTTTTTCCTTTTCAAAACCAGGAGCATTCCTTTTGCTTTTTAAGGTTTCCTGGGTTTTTCATCCACCAGCATTCTTCACACACATAACATTACTTTTTGCTGCAATAATGAGAAATGATCTGTGTCACAGTGACCTAAGGGGAAACATTTGCTCTAGTAACCTAATTGTGATATTATTGTTGCATGTATAAATCTCTTCCTGGTGATATTATCTAAAAGAACAATGATTTTGCACATCAAAGTAACATTGCTAGCAAAATCGCTGTGAACAGGAATTGAACCTGTGAGGGAATATCCCATTTGATTTCAAGTCAAACGCCTTAACCACTCGGCCATCACAGCGTGTATCATTTATAGAAGGACTCTGTTATTTCTAACAATGTTAATGTTTTTATGGAAAACAAAAAGATTTCACATCATAACACTATTCAAATTTAAAGTTTCCTTAATAACATCTTGCCTGGTGGAAATCACCTAGTTTGAATATATTTCTCTATTTTCCAACAATTTTTTTTTGATATTTCGGAATTAACCCTGATCACATCATCATATGAAATTTAGTAACAGTTCCAGCTAAGTGGAATATGAGAACATGATTTCTTCATTTTCAAAAGCAGGAGCATACCTTTTGCTTTTTAAGGTTTCATGGGTTTTTCATCCCATGACATTCATCAGACACATAGCATTACTTTTTGCTGCAATAATGAGAAATGATCTGTGTCACAGTGACATAAGGAGAAACATTTGCTCTAGTAACCTAATTGTGATATTATTGCTGCGTGTATAAATCTCTTCCTGGTGATATTATCTAAAAGAACAATGATTTTGCACATCAAAGTAACATGGCTAGCAAAATCGCTGTGAACAGGATTTGAACCTGTGAGGGAATATCCCATTTGATTTCAAGTCAAACGCCTTAACCACTAGGCCATCACAGCATGTATCATTTACAGAAGGACTCTGTTATTTCTAACAATGTTAGTGTTTTTATTGAAAACAAAAAGATTTCACATCATAACACTATTCAAATTCAAAGTTTCCTTAATAACATCTTGCCTGGTGGAAATCACCCAGTTTGAATATATTTCCCTATTTTCCAACATTTTCTTTGATATTTCGGAATTAACCCTGATCACATCATCATATGAATTTTAGTAACAGTTCCGGATAATTCCGGAAAATGAAACCATGATTTTTCCCTTTTCAAAACCAGGAGCACTCCTTTTGCTTTTTAAGGTTCATGGGTTTTTCATCCAATGACATTCATCAGACACAGCATTACTTTTTGCTGCAATAATGAGAAATGATCTGTGTCACAGTGACCTAAAGAGAAACATTTGCTCTAGTAACCTAATTGTGATATTATTGTTGTGTGTATAAATATCTCTTCCTGGTGATATTATCTAAAAGAACAATGATTTCCACATAAAGTAACATGCTAGCAAAATCGCTGTGAACAGGATTTGAACCTGTGAGGGATCATCCCATTTGATTTCAAGATAAACGCCTTAACCACTCAGCCATCACAGCATGTATCATTTATAGAAGGACTCCGTTATTTCTAACAATGTTAATGTTTTTATTGAAAACAAAAAGATTTCACATCATAACACTATTCAAATTCAAAGTTTCCTTAATACATCTTGCCTGGTCGATATTCATATAATTTCCTCCAGCAATTTTTTTTATATTTCAGAATTACCCTGATCACATATCATCATGAAATTTAGTAACAGTTCCCTAATGGATAATGAAACCATGATTTTTTCCTTTTCAAAAGCAGGAGCTACTTTTGCTTTTAATTCTCATGGGTTTTTCATCCAATGACATTCATCAGACACATAGCATTACTTTTTGCTGCAATAATGAGAAATGATCTGTGTCACAGTGACCTAAGGAGAATTATCTGCTCTAGTAACCTAATTATGATATTATTGTTGTGTATAAATATCCTGGTGATATTATCTAAAAGAACAATAACAAGTCACACAAATTGCTAGCAAAATCGCTGTGAACAGGATTTAACCTGTGAGAAATATCCATTTGATTTCAAGTCAAACGCCTTAACCACTCGGCCATCACAGCTGTATCATTTATAGAAGGACTCTGTTATTTCTAACAATGTTAATGTTTTTTATTGAAAACAAAAAGATTTCACATCATAACACTATTCAAATTCAAAGTTTCCTTAAACTATCTTGCCTGGTGAAATCACCTAGTTTGAATATATTTTCTATTTTCAACAATCCATTATCAGAATTAATCACATGATTATATGTTTAGTAACAGTTCCGGATAATGTAAAATGAAACCATGATTTTTTCCTTTTCAAAACCAGGAGCACTCCTTTTGCTTTTTAAGGTTCATGGTTTTTCATCCAATGCATTCTTCACACACATAACATTACTTTTTGCTGCAATAATGACAAATGATCTGTGTCACAGTGACCTAAGGAGAATTATCTGCTCTAGTAACCTAATTACGATATTGTTGTTGTTGTATAAATATCTTTCCTGGTGATATTATCTAAAAGAACAATGATTTTCCACATCAAAGTAACATGTCTGGCAAAATCGCTGTGAACAGGATTTGAACCTGTAGAGAATATCCCATTTGATTTCAAGTTAAACGCTTAACCAATCGGCCATCACAGCATGTATCATTTATAGAAGGACTCTGTTATTTCTAACAATGTTAATGTTTTTATGGAAAACAAAAAGATTTCACATCATAACACTATTCAAATTTAAAGTTTCCTTAATAACATCTTGCCTGGTGGAAATCACCTAGTTTGAATATATTTCCCTATTTTCCAACAATCCCATTTTTTGATATTTCAGAATTAACCCTGATCACATGATCCTATGAATTTTAGTAACAGTTCCAGCTATAATGTAATATGAGAACATGATTTTTTCCTTTTCAAAAGCAGGAGCACTCCTTTTGCTTATTAAGATTTCATGGGTTTTTCATCCAATGACATTCATCATACACATGGCATTACTTTTTGCTGCAATAATGAGAAATGATCTGTGTCACAGTGACCTAAGGAGAAACATTTGCTCTAGTAACCTAATTGTGCGTGGGGTTGAAAGAGGCATGAGCGAAGCGAATGCGGCACACAAAGTGCGCCCTATCAGTCAATGTTTCTTGATAATAGATAGACAGGCGAGCGCAGCGAGCTAACCCATTGTACGTGGAATTGAAAGAGGCATGAGCGAAGCGAATGCAGCGCACGAAGTGCGCCTTATCAGTCAATTTTACTTGATAATAGATAGACAGGCGAGCGCAGCGAGCTAACCCATTGTACGTGGGGTTGAAAGAGGCATCAGCGAAGTGAATGCAGCGCACGAAGTGCGCCCTATCAGTCAGTGTTTCTTGATAATAGATAGACAGGCGAGCGCAGCGAGCTAACCCATTGTACGTGGGGTTGAAAGAGGCATGAGCGTGCGAATGCAGCGCACGAAGTGCGCCCTATCAAACAATGTTTCTTTATAATAGAAAGACAGGCGAGCGCAGCGAGCTAACTTATTGTAAGTGGGGTTGAAAGGGGTATGAGCGAAGCGATTGCAGCGCACGAAGTGCGCCCTATCAGTCAATGTTTCTTGATAATAGATAGACAGGCGAGCGTAGCGAGCTAACCCATTGTAAGTGGGGTTGAAAGGGGCATGAGCGGAAGCGAATGCAGCGCACAAAGTGCGCCAACCAGATTAAGCTTTTTTTACTTGACGGGCTGGGGCGAACGAGCGAAGCGAGTGATGACCCCTAGTGATATTATTGTTGTGTGTATAATTATCTCTTCCTGGTGATATTATCTAAAAGAACAATGATTTTCCACATGAAAGTAACATGGCTAGCAAAATCTCTGTGAACAGGATTTAAACCTGCGAGGGAATATTCCATTTGATTTCAAGTCAAACGCCTTAACCACTCAGCCATCACAGCATGTATCATTTATAGAAGGACTCCGTTATTTCCAACAATGTTAATATTTTTATTGGAAATAAAAAGATTTCACATCATAACACTATTCAAATTCAAAGTTTCCTTAATCACATCTTGCCTGGTCGAAATCACCCAGTTTAAATATATTTCCGTATTTTCCAGCAATTTTTTTTTATATTTCAGAATTATCCCTGATCACATCATCATATGAATTTTAGTAACAGTTCCAGCTAAGTGTAATATGAGAACATGGTTTTTTCCTTTTCAAAAGCAGGAGCACTCCTTTTGCTTTTTAAGGTTTCATGGGTTTTTCATCCAATGACATTCATCATACACATGGCATTACTTTTTGCTGCAATAATGAGAAATGATCTGTGTCACAGTGACATAAGGAGAAACATTTGCTCTAGTAACCTAATTGTGATATTATTGTTGCGTTTATAATTCTCTCTTCCTGGTGATATTATCTAAAAGAACAATGATTTTGCACATCAAAGTAACATGGCTAGCAAAATCGCTGTGAACAGGATTTGAACCTGTGAGGGAGTATCCCATTTGATTTCAAGTCAAACGCCTTAACCACTCGGCCATCACAGCATGTATCATTTATAGAAGGACTCTGTTATTTCTAACAATGTTAGTGTTTTTATTAAAAACAAAAAGATTTCACATAATAACACTATTCAAATTCAAAGTTTCCTTAATACTATCTTGCCTGGTGGAAATCACCCAGTTTGAATATATTTCCGTATTTTCCAGCAATTTTTTTTTGAAATTTCAGAATTAACCCGGATCACATCATTATATAAATTTTAGTAACAGTTCCAGCTATAATGTAATATGAGAACATGATTTTTTCCTTTTCAAAAGGAGGAGCACTCCTTTTGCTTATTAAAGTGCCCCTACGGCTTTTTTTTTATTTGTGAATTCAATAAAACTCGGTACGCTGACTTCAGATCTGAAAATTATTTTTAAATCAGATGCGTAGTTTACGAGTTATTATGTGTGGAAGTGTCGATGTTTCGTCATTTTCGCCATTTTCCTTGTCTCACTTTTAGGACTGGGTCGAGTCCACTATGACATCATAGTGGAAGCCCCTTTTTTTCCCGTACTGAAGCAACAAATCTGACGTCGATTTTCTCTCATACTATGGACTCAATGTTTGTTTTTTGACTTTGATGATTAGAAACATGTCGGCGCATTATGGCATTGAAATTTAAAATGCTTGTGATGAGTTTGCAGCTGTGGGGAAGAATTACAAAATTCCCAAGTAGTGGCTGCTCAGTGTGCTCAGTGGCGGCGGGCGTAGGCCGTGCAATGCTTAAACAGTACGGGATTTCAATAGGAGGATCAAAAACATGATCACAGATATTTGACAAATTGTTAGATTTATATGTGAAAATGGGAAAATATGCCATATCGATGTGTTTTGCTATGCCGTGGAAATGCACCCGATAAATCAAATTTGTTGAGCTTCACAGGATTCAGCTTTATCAGGCCGATCGCCCTGAAGCTGTAACGAGAAGGAAATGGATAGATTTCATCAATTCACAACGACGGACGAAATTCTAAACTTCGTAGTTAGAAAATGCCAACATGCAACCATCAATTTCGGTGCAATAACGAAATTCATGTGTAGTAATAAGGAATTGTGTTGCACATTTTCTACACTAGCTGTATCTAATGAAAATCGAATCGTTTTAAGTTTCTTCAACCACAAAGGTTGACCGACACGGATGGCCATGATGGCCTAAATCATATTACGTATAGAATTTTGATACACTTTTACTTCATCAGATACACAACAGAAACTCTACGATACGACCAATCCTATCCCCTCGCCATCTTCGCATTCCTCTGCGCAATCCCTACTGTCAATCCCGAATGTTTAATTTATGGAAACTTTCTATTCAATTCTGATCACCAAAATTGCACAAATACCCACGAATACACATAACGTGACAAGACAATGACAAAGCGCAAACAACATTATCTAATACTGAATGTAGGCCTACGCCCGCCGCCACTGAGCAGACTGAGCAGCCACGAGTCCACTATGATGTCATAGTGGACTCGACCCAGTCCTAAAAGTGAGACACGAAAGTGTGAACGCAATCTCTCGTAACTCAACAATTACTCATCAGATCAAAAAAATACAAACAGTATCAGAATCAGCGCATTCGATTCTATACTTTTAGCCAATAAAAAAAAAAGCCGTAGGGGCACTTTAAGGTTTCATGGTTTTTCATCCAATGACATTCATCACACACATAGCATTACTTTGTGCTGCAATAATGAGAAATGATCTGTGTCACAGTGACCTAAGGAGAAACATTTGCCCCAGTAACCTAATTGTGATATTATTGTTGCGTGTATAAATATCTCTTCCTGGTGATATTATCTAAAGGAACAATGATTTTCCACATCAAAGTAACATGGCTAGCAAAATCGCTGTGAACAGGATTTGAACCTGTGAGGGAATATTCCATTTGATTTCAAGTCAAGTGCCTTAACCACTCAGCCATCACAGCGTGTATCATTTATAGAAGGACTCCGTTATTTCTAACAATGTTAATATTTTTATTGAAAACAAAAAGATTTCAAATCATAACACTATTCAAATTCAAAGTTTCCTTAATACTATCTTGCCTGGTCGAAATCACCCAGTTTGAATATATTTCCGTATTTTCCAACAATCCCATTTTTTGATATTTCAGAATTACCCCTGATGACATGATTATATGAATTTTAGTAACAGTTCCGGATAATGTAAAATGAAACCATGATTTTTTCCTTTTCAAAGGCAGGAGCACTCCTTTTGCTTATTAAGGTTTCATGGGTATTTCATCCAATGACATTCATCATACACATGGTATTACGTTTTCCTGCAATAATGAGAAATGATCTGTGTCACAGTGACCTAAGGAGAAACATTTGCTCTAGTAACCTAATTGTGATATTATTGTTGCGTGTATAAATCTCTTCCTGGTGATATTATCTAAAAGAACAATGATTTTCCACATCAAAGTAACATTGCTAGCAAAATCGCTGTGAACAGGATTTGAACCTGTGAGGGAATATCCTATTTGATTTCTAGTCAAACGCCTTAACCACTCGGCCATCACAGCTTGTATCATTTATAGAAGGACTCTGTTATTTTTAACAATGTTAATGTTTTTATTGAAAACAAAAAGATTTCAGATCATAACACTATTCAAATTCAAAGTTTCCTTAATACTATCTTGCCTGGTGGAAATCACCCAGTTTAAAAATATTTCCGTATTTTCCAGCAATTTTTTTTTGATATTTCAGAATTAACCCTGATCACATCATTATATAAATTTTAGTAACAGTTCCAGCTATAATGTAATATGAGAACATGATTTTTCCTTTTCAAAAGCAGGAGCACTCCTTTTGCTTATTAAGATTTCATGGGTTTTTCATCCAATGATATTCATCACACACATGGCATTACGTTTTGCTGCAATAATGAGAAATGATCTGTGTCACAGTGACCTAAGGAGAAACATTTGCTCTAGTAACCTAATTGTGATATTATTGTTGCGTGTATAAATCTCTTTGTGGTGATATTATCTAAAAGAACAATGATTTTCCACATCAAAGTAACATTGCTAGCAAAATCGCTGTCAACAGGATTTGAAACTGCGAGGAAATATCCCATTTGATTTCTAGTCAAATGCCTTAACCACTCGGCCACCACAGCTTGTATCATTTATAGAAGGACTCTGTTATTTCTAACAATGTTAATGTTTTTATTGAAAACAAAAAGATTTCACATCATAACAGTATTCAAATTCAAAGTTTCCTTAATACTATCTTGCCTGGTGGAAATCACCTAGTTTGAATATATTTCCCTATTTTCCAACAATCCCATTTCTTGATATTTCAGAATTACCCCTGATCACATGATTATATGAATTTTAGTAACAGTTCCGGATAATGTAAAATGAAACCATGATTTTTTCCTTTTCAAAACCAGAGCATTCCTTTTGCTTTTTAAGGTTTCCTGGGTTTTTCATCCGCCAGCATTCTTCACACACATAACATTACTTTTTGCTGCAATAATGAGAAATGATCTGTGTCTCAGTGACCTAAGGAGAAACATTTGCTCTAGTAACCTAATTGTGATATTATTGTTGCGTGTATAAATCTCTTCCTGGTGATATTATCTAAAAGAACAATGATTTTGCACATCAAAGTAACATTGCTAGCAAAATGGCTGTGAACAGGATTGGAACCTGTGAGGGAATATCCCATTTGATTTCAAGTCAAACACCTTAACCACTCGGCCATCACAGCTCGTAGCATTTATAGAAGGACTCTGTTACTTCTAACAATGTTAATGTTTTTATTGAAAACAAAAAGATTGCAGATCATAACACTATTCAAATTCAAAGTTTCCTTAATACTATCTTGCCTGGTGGAAATCACCTAGTTTGAATATATTTCCCTATTTTCCAACAATCCCATTTTTGACTCGCGGCACATGCGCAAGCGAGTACAAGTGGTTATGGGTGAATTTCTGTGGTCTGTGGTCTGTGTTCTGTTTCAGTAGAGCTCCTACGTCGACTTTTTATTTGTTCCTCCGTTCCGTCCACATTATATCATGTGGGGAAGGGACAAGGGAAAACGACCAGAGAAGAAAATTTAACAGCAGAAGAGGCGTGGCTGAATACTGAAGGTGAAACAAATAATCTTGTTTATTTAATTACTTATTCCATAGCTTAATTTTTACTTACATAGTTTAATCATTTCACTAATATAGGTTGAACCACTTAATTGGCAGGTACTTAACAAATTTTTGTTGTTTCTTTTGATTTTTTTGAAGTTGGCCTACTGGGTTCGTACCTAGCCCGTCTTCCGCCTTCTTGCCCGTGCCTTCCTTGAGGCTCGCTTGCTAGGTGTCTAGTCCAGGTCGTTGAGCCAAGGAAACTCTTGTTAAAATTGTTTATAACGACATATTATTACTTTATTAGATAACTGATTTTTATTGTTTTGTTTTTTTGACGTTTTAAGGCCTATGCTAGGTTATTAAGTTTTTTTAGAGTTTTCAGAGCACAGAGTAGGCCCTAACCTATCTGTGCTTTTTTTCCTTTTTTTGAAATTGAAATTGACACTCAGCTTGAAATTGACACTCAGATTGAAATTGACACTCAGCTTGAAATTGACACTCAGATTGAAATTGACACTCAGCTTGAAATTCACAAACTCAGATTGAAATTGACACACGAAGCTTGACAAAGCAAAAAGCGCTGCAAAGCAAATAAAAAGCATAAAGCGTAGGCTAGACTAGATAGCAAAGCATAAAAAAAATATAAATTGTAGCCAAGACCAAGCCAAGACATAGCAAAGCATAATAAATCAGCAAATAAAAAAGCGTACCCAAGCACAGCATAGCAAAGCATAATAAATATTATAAAACATAGCAAAGATAAAGTGTAGGAAATCATTAGAAATCATTAAAATTAACAAACGAGTGTAGCCAAGGCAAAGCATAGAAAATATATAATAAAGATTAACAAGGCATAAAAAACAGTAAAGCATTAAATCATTACTTTGGATCATGGCATTAAAAGTGTTGCTTTTGACCATACTAGTATTTTTTCTTAAATTTTACACCCAACCCTGCACAGACTGTTTTATATTGTATGCAAGCTGTGGAAATTACAAACTGGAACATGAAATGTCATGCAGAAAATGGATTAAAAAACACTTGAGCAAGCAAAATCGTAGACAGGGCAGGAGATGTCAGCACAGTAAAGAACCAAACTGGCTCCTTGTCATAGCATTGCTGCTTTTTCTTTCTGGAGATGTAGAATTAAATCCAGGACCAATGGGAAATTCAGAGACATCCTTGTGTTCAGAGCTGAATACATGTTTTAATCTCTTTCTCATGCTACTAAGACAAGGATTTGTTCAAATGTTAGGCATCAATTTAAGTGGCAAGCATGACAAATATGACATTCCGAAACCTCTTAACAGGCCAGTTGAAGTATTCAACGTAGCCGGTGATGGAAATTGTCTTTTTCGGGCAATTGCTTATGCAATTTCTGGAAAACAGATATTTCACAAAAGAGTACGAACAAAAATTACGTCATTTATGACGGAAATAGAACCACAATTGTATCCACACATTGGGACTTCTGTCAATGAATATTTGCTGAGAAGTAAAATGAATCACGACAAAATCTGGGGTACTGATATTGAAATTATAACAGCAGCCTGGTTGTTTAAGACCGATATTTATGTATATTCAAAGAGTGGTTTTGAGCTAAAGTGGTCAAGGTTTTCAATGAATGAATTCAGAGAATTTAATGAGCACCATGAGCAGTCAATATATATTGCAAATTTAAATGGTAACCATTTTGATGTTATCTTGGATGTATCCAACAATAACGAAACTCAAATTAACATTAACAATAATGAGAGTGGGATGCAGAATGTAAAGTATGATGCACATGATTGCCTGAATAAGAGACTTTCTTTTTTTGATTTAGAACCTGTTGATGTAAGAGGTGATGGTAATTGTTTTTTCAGAGCAGTTTCACATCAATTTTTTTCAACAGAAGAACATCATAATGAAATACGAGCTGCGGGAGTAAGATATATGACTGAATATCCAGAAAATTTCCGTGATAGTATCACTGGTAGTTCTTTTTCTGAGTATATAAATAAAATGTCTATGACTGGAGCTTTGTGTGATCACAGAATAGTGCAAGCAGTAGCAAATGCTTACAATTGTCAAATTCTTATTTCTAATTCTGCTGAAAATTTCCAGGAATGCACAATTATCAGTCCACTGAAATCAGAAGGAAAACCAACACAAATTCACTTGGGACATTTAGATGAAATGCATTATGTTTCTACACAAAGAACCAGAAAAAGAAAAGCTAATTTTGATTATGATTCTCTAAAAATTCACGAAAGAAGTGACAAAGAAATTAAATTAGAAAGTGTTAGACAGAATGGAGAACACATTAAAGAAAAAAGAAAGTCTTCTAATAAAATGTACTATAAAAAAAGAAAAGCAACAGATCAAAACTACCTCAAAAATGTAAAAGAAAAAATGCAAAAGCTCAGAGAAAGTCCTGATTACAAGGAAAATGAAAAACTTCAACAAAATAATGAAAATGCTCGTAAAAAAGAAACTGATCAAAATTATATGAAAATGAAAGCAGAGTATATGCAGAAACTCAGAAAAAATCCTCATTACAAAGAAAAAGAAAAGTTTCAACAAAATAATGAAAATGCTCGTAAAAAAGAAACTGATGAAAATTATATGAAAATCAATGATCTGTTCAATCAACAAGTGTAAAAAATTATTGAGAAAATTGGAAACATGTTTAAAGTCAGCATCTAGTAAGCAGAGAGATAACACAAAATCTTTGCCTCTTATGAATAACATTGTAGCATCTTTTCAAAGAAGCATTCAGAGTGGCCCCGAGTATATATGCACTTGTTGTGATCAGCTATGGTACCGGTCTTCAGTTTTATATTTTATGATAAATAGGTATACTTGCGATAAAGATATCATCACAAGGTGTATTAATGGAGTAAAAAGTGTCTCAAATGTTGAGTGGATTTGTCAAACCTGCCACAACTCATTGTTGAATGGGAAAACACCAACTTGTTCAAGAGCAATATTGGAGAGGTTTCCTGAAAAGCCAACTTGCTTGAATCTAACTCCACTTGAAGAAAGATTAATTTCACCTCGTATTCCATTCATGCAAATAAGAGAATTACCACGAGGTAATCAACTCAGCATAAGTGGATGCATTGTTAATGTACCTGCAGATGTTAATTCAACTGTAAGCAAGCTGCCAAGGTTGTTATCTGAATCAGAAACTGTCCCAGTTAAATTCAAAAGAAGATTGTCTTATAAACATTATTACAGCTATGAGAATGTTCGACCACATAGAGTCTTAACTGCAGCTGCTTATTTGTATGAACATAGTCCTTTATTTAGAGCAGAAGGTATCAGTGTGGATAATCAATGGCTTGATGCTGTACAAGCAGAGATAGCAAATACAGAATGGTCTGAGTTCTCTCAAAATAGTCTTTCTCAAGATCAGAATATGGACAATTCAGAAAATAACGAAAGCAATGAATTTTGCCAAGAGCCTTCAGATATTGATGAGAATGATAACTGGACTGAAGAAGAAAGTAAACCAACAGGTGTCAGTGATACTCTTTTACAAGAATCGGATGTAACAGAAACTGTTGATTCTATCATAAATGTTGCACCAGGTGAAGGAAGTAAGCCTTTAGGAATATTTTTGGACAAGAACTCAGAATATTTATCATTTCCAACAATTTGCTGTGGCATTCCTAGATCTGAAGAATGCATCCGACAAGTGCATTACAGCACCATTTGCAAATGGGAACTTAGAAACCGGGATCGTAGAGTTGCCAGCTCAATTCCAAACATATTTTTCAAATTAAAAAAGTTGCAAATAAAAAGAATTCAGGATACAGCTCAACTATCCCTCAGAAAGTGTAAAAAAGATGGTAAGAAATATACTGCAGGTGATTTCAAAAATGATAGTTTTCTAAGAAATCTGCTCAGTATTGATGAAGGTTTTAGAGTTCTAAGAAACTTAAGAGGATCACCTCCATATTTTGAAAAATGTCAAAAAGATCTTTTTGCAATGATTAGACAATTAGGATACCCGACATGGTTTGCATCATTTTCTGCTGCAGAAACTAAATGGCTGCATTTATTAAAACTTTTGGGAAGAATTGTTGATAATTGTTCATATACTGATGAAGAAATACAAGAGTGGTCCTGGCAAAAAAAATGTGAATTAATTCAAAAAGACCCAGTTACCTGTGCAAGACATTTTGATCATATGGTTCAACTTTTGATTCACCAGTTCTTAAAAAGCAATGAACACCCACTTGGTGAAATTTCTGATTATTTTTATAGAGTTGAATTTCAAAAGCCTGGATCACCGCATATTCACTCTTTATTTTGGATAAAAGATTCACCTCAGTATGGCAAAGATGTTGATGATGAAATAATCACAGCATTTGTTGATAAGTATTGTACTTGTGCAGAGAAAATAGACCATGAAAAGAGTGCTGAACTAATCAATTTGCAAACCCACAAGCATTCAAAAACATGCAAAAAGAAAAACAAAAATATTTGCAGATTTAATTTTCCCTTGCCTCCCATGGAAGAGACAGTAATATTAAAGCCACTTGAACATGAAACCCTTTCTCAAGCTGAAACAAAAATTCTTTTTGAAAATTATGACAACATTGCAACCTTGCTGAATGAAATGAAATATGGTCATGACATAACATTTGATGAATTTTTGAACATTTTACAGATTGACAAGGAACAGTACATACAAGCAATTAGATTTTCATTGAAAAGGGCAACTCTGTTTTTGAAAAGAACTCCCAAGGAAATAAGAATAAATAGCTATAATCCAAATATACTAGCAGCTTGGCAAGCAACATGGACATTCAGTTTGTTTTAGACCCATATGCTTGTGCTGTTTACATTCTTTCATACATTTCAAAAGGACAAAGGGGCATGAGTAAATTACTTGAAAACGCTAGCAAAGAAGCACACGAGACACATTGTGAAAGTATCCCAACAGATAAGGCACATGGGAAACAAATTCCTCAATGCTGTAGAAATCAGTGCACAAGAAGCTATTTATTTAGTAATGCAAATGCCACTTGAAGATCATCACGAGCCGTGGAGTTTATAAACACAGCACCACCAGATGAAAGATGTTATTTGTTAAAAAATTTAGACAATATAAATGAATTACCAGATCATTCAACTGAGATAGAGTCAGATAATGTCGTGAAACGTTACAAAAGGAGACCTTGTCAGCTTGAAAATATTTGCTTGGCTGACTTTGTCGCATGGTATGATATTTCAAAATCTTCAGAACTCAAGAATGAAAATAAAATTACTCAAAATAGTTTTAATGAACCAATTGAAAAAGACCTATCTGAGAACTGTGATGATGATTTTATTAGTGAAAATGACATTGAAAGTTATGGAAAAAATTACAAATTACCAGGTGGTGTCAAAATTGTTAAAAGGACAAAGTCCAAAGTATTGCGCTCTGTCCGGTATAATAAAGAAAAGAATCCTGATAATTATTTCAGAGAAAAACTTATGCTTTATTTGCCATAGCGAAACGAAGAAAAGGATTTGATTCAACATTCCCAAACATTTGAGGAACATTATGAAAAGACAAAACTTATTGTGGATAAAAACTCGTATCAATATGAACAATACAGTGCTACTTTGCAGCAAGTTGCTGAGGGCCTTGAATTTGATGAAGTGGGTGAGAATTGCATTGTTGCACCCAATGCACAACATATTGACAATGAAGATTCTCACGCAGGGACACAGGCAAGCAAATTATATGGCTGCTTTGACCCTCAAACTGCAATTCAATCACAGTATCATTTGCTTGATGATGCAGGAGTTTATCCAAGGAGTGAGAATTCAATAATTGAAAGTAAAGCAATCAGTGACTTGGAGCTCAGAGAGAATGTTCAATTACTTAACAAGGAACAAATTGAATTTTTCTACCATGTGTTACACTTAGTCAAGACAAAAAACCTTCCGATGAGATTATTTTTGAGTGGTGGTGCAGGAGTGGGAAAGAGTTTTGTATTAAATACTCTATATGAAGCTCTGAACAAATTCCTTAATCAGTTGCCAGGTGAAAATCCAGATGATCTAAAATAATAAAGGTTGCACCCACTGGAAAAGCTGCATTTAACATTGGAGGAAACACTATTCATTCTGCGTTTCTAATTCCAGCTTCGCAAGGCTTCAATTACAAAGCATTAGATTGTGACAGACTCAGTAACATCCGAAAACAATACAGGGCATTGAAGATTATTTTTATTGATGAAATATCAATGGTTGGAAGTAAGATGTTTAATTTTTTGAACTTACGTTTACAGCAAATCACTGGAAAGCAAACTCCATTTGGAGGTTTAAGTGTGATAGCAGTTGGTGACTTGTTTCAATTGCAACCAGTATTTGACAAATGGATTTTCGACACATCTGCGCAATATGGTGCATTAGCAACAAACATCTGGCAAAAATATTTTCAGTTTTGTGAACTGCATACAATTATGAGGCAAAAAGATGACAAAAGCTTTGTAGAATTATTGAACCGATTAAGGGAAGGCAACCACACGAAAGAAGATATAAATGTGTTGAAAACAAGAACTATCTCAGGCAACAAGTTTGCCAACATAGATATGCCGAGCTATACACATCTATTTCTGACAAATGCTACAGTTAATTCATTTAATAACTCCACATTTCGCAATTCAAAAGGAGAAAGGGCAATAATCCAAGCGATTGATTTAGTCATAGGTGATTTAGCAGAAGATGTTAAGGAAAAGTTAGTCAAGAAGATTCCAGATGACCCAACAAAAACAATGGGTTTGCACAGTTTTCTGCCTGTAGTTGTTGGTCAGAAATATGACTTGACATCAAACATAAAAACATCTGATGGCTTAACTAATGGTGCTGAGTGTACTATTAAAAAAATTGATTACAGAATGGAAAACTCCAGCAGACCCAGTATTATTTGGGTTAAATTTGCATCTGATAGTATTGGAAAAGATCAACAATTGCAATATAGATCACTCAGATCACCACAAATAGACATTTCATGGACACCCATATTTGAAGTAAGCAAACAATTTGTAATTGGAAAATCATGTCATTTCAAATATATGAGACGTCAGTTTCCACTAAGACAAGCAGCTGCCAAAACTATTCATCGATGCCAAGGTGATACTTTGCAAAAGCTAGTTGTCAATTTTGCATCAAGGCCAGCTGACCACATTACACTATGTTGGCCTCAGCAGAGTTGTAAATATGACTGGTTTATATATTGACACACTCAACGAACAAAAGATATCTGTCAGTGACAAAGTTAAGCACGAAATGCTAAGGTTAAGAACATTTGCACAATATCAACCATGTCTTACATTTTTGTATAGTTTATCGGCAAGTTTGAAAGTCTATTTCCACAATGTCCGATCATTCATACTGCACAAACAAGATATATTGCAAGACTTTAATGTGCAATCATCAGATATAAATATCTTTGTGGAAACCAACTTTTCAAGGAAAGACTACGATAAAGACTTCTTAATACCCAATTTCAGACTTTACAGAAATGACAATAATGAGCCTGGTGCTTGCAAGGCTATGTATGGAACTGCGGTGTATACAAAACTTGACAGAAGTATAGACACAACCCATTTCAATAAAAATAAAGACAGAGTTGAAATAACAGTCACAGTTTGCAATCAGCCAATTCAAAATTTGCATATTATCAGTTTTTACAGATCACCTACAAAAGTATCATTCAACTGTCTGCTTGGTACTATGCGATATATATGTAACATATTTAAAGAATATCCAAACATTATTGTTGGTGATTTTAATGTGAACCTTATAGAGGAATCAAAACAGAAAGTGACTTTGATTACAGAAATGGAGGAAATGGGATACTCTCAACTTTTTACATCAATCAACAACAGACTATGATTCATTATTAGATCATGTTTACACTAATATACCAGACAGAGTTACACATTTTGGAATACTTGAATCATATTTTTCTGACCACAAGCCCATTTATGTTTGTCTATGTTGAATACAAAACAGTTTTCAGAAATTTTAGTTAAAGTGTTGATTTTAATGTGCATGTGGGGCTCATAAGGATTAAATAAGACATTTTGTATGGCTCACATTCATATTAATTGTAATCCTTTTTGTTTTATTTTATTTTTTACAGCACATCATGGCAAGTTCAAGTCGCATTCCTGGTAAGTATGATATTGCCATTTTAATATTCCAACACATTTATTCTTTTACTATAATAATGAACATTTTAATATTAGTAATAACAATTCTATGCCTTTGTACTCATGTTTCAGCACACTAAACACAACAAATATTTTTGCACATTGTAAGTTCCTGAGTTTTTCCAAATGTTGGGGGAACTTGTATATTTTATGATTATCTCTGTTATGTGATTATACATTACCAGTTTCTTAACATTTCTGCAACTTTTCATTTTAGATTCACCAACCAAAGGATACGTCCATAAAGTGAGCCCTATTAAAACATCAAAGCGAAATCATGACTATTATGAATTCTTTTTGCAAGTGAGCCCTTCAAAAGTAAGACGTGTCATTGGTTATAATATTCCTGAGCATCAGAACCTAACCTTGGTCCAACAGTCAAAGGACACTGTAATGCTAAAAAATGTCAAGGAAGATGATGATGATACAATAACATTCAATCAACAATCTAATGCACAAATTATTCCAAGCATTGATGTTGATTTGAATATGCTGAAACTAAATCTCTAGACATTCACAGTGCTTTAACATCGAATGCTATTGATATCACCTTATCCCAGCTACCAAAGCTCAAAGCAAACCAGAAAGTAAACGTCACTGTAACCTGCTCATTTGGTGAAGAACCACCAAAGAATGTTCTAATCCAAGATTTAACCGTGTAGTTGCAGTAAAGGAAGATATAATTGCTGAAGATCCAACTGCTACTGCATCCCTTCATGTATGGGAACCTCTGATTGAGAAACTAGAAAGTGGAAAAACATATGAATGAAAAATCTTAATGTGAAAGTTTTCAAAGGCACCACACATCTAGCAACTTCAACTGAGACCACATTCAAAGAGGTTAATCAGCAAGTTCCTGTCATCAAAGGGTGTGATTTGCTTGCTCATCCAGAAAGGCAAGCAACTGTATCACAATTTATTTTTGTGAAAAATCTATCAGTGTTTATTGCATGCCAGAGTTGCAATCGAAAGATTAACTGATTTAAGCAAGAACCGTGTGAAATGCAGCCATTGTCATTGCACCCAACGTGTTTCAAATGCAAACGGCATGCATCTGTTCAGTTGCAGGTTGAAGTCGGGAAAGATGAGGAAAAAGAAACCATTCTTCTTTCTGCTTTCACTGAAGTCATCCAGGCTCTCCTTTCAAAATCTGATGCAACCCTTGAAAGTGAGACAGACTGCATTGAGGATGCCCTTCTGGACATGCAGAACATCACCATTTTCTTCAACCCAGCAAGCAAGTTGTTACTAAGTTGTCAGTGTTTCAGATGTAGTCATTGCAGACGTTGCAGATGTTGCAGCTCAGTAGAATGATTTAATTCAAGGACTTTCATCATTTTGACTGTCATGTTCTGTTAATTAAGCAAGAATTTCTAATGTGGAGGATTAATAAGCAGATAGGGTTTCTAACATGCCGTTGGGCACTGCTGCCCTTCACTTTTATGTGCTGCCCTAATAACAAAGGGCAGCAGTTCTGTCAATTAGCCAATAGGGTTTCCTGTTTCCAAATTTTAATAATTTCCTCTTTAGAAACCATTAACACTTTAGATTCAATAAGATAATAGAATACACTGCCGTGTACAATCATAATGTTTTTTGTAATATTTGGAGAAAACAGCTTCACTATTCATTTCCTCGTATTTATTTCTTTCTGCTATCTACCTATGCCTACCCCAATGCATCTTTGCGAAAAAATGCTTAACTTAAATGTCAATTCTGTGTGTTTTAGTTCTCATGTTTTACGAGAGGAAGGTGAATTTTACTTTTCTTCTAGCGGTTCACAAGTACCGTAGGAGTCCCGCATACAAGAAAACACTTTTAGGATCTAGCCTATTGTTTTAAAACAGTAGCCTGTTTATTTTTTAAAGCTGAAATTGACACTCTCAGATTGAAATTGACACAAAAAATTGACAAAGCAAAAAGTGCTGCAAAGCAAAGCAAATAAAAGCATAAGCGTAGCAAAGCATAATAAAGTATACCGTAGTAAATAATAATAAATTGTATCCAAGCACAGCACGAAAAAGGCATAAAAAATATCAAAGAGCATAGCCAAGGAAAAGCATAGTAAAGCAACCCAGACAGAGGTTACTTTAGATTTCAATTGCCGCGAGTCACCTGGAGGTTCTCCTATTTTTTGTTATTTCAGAATTACCCCTGATCACATGATTATATGAATTTTAGTAACAGTTCCGGATAATGTAAAATGAAACCATGATTTTTCCTTTTCAAAACCAAGAGCATTCCTTTTGCTTTTTAAGGTTTCCTGGGTTTTTCATCCACCAGCATTCTTCACACACATAACATTACTTTTTGCTGCAATAATGAGAAATGATCTGTGTCACAGTGACCTAAGGAGAAACATTTGCTCTAGTAACCTAATTGTGATATTATTGTTGCGTGTATAAATCTCTTCCTGGTGATATTATCTAAAAGAACAATGATTTTGCACATCAAAGTAACATTGCTAGCAAAATCGCTGTGAACAGGATTTGAACCTGTGAGGGAATATCCCATTTGATTTCAAGTCAAACGCCTTAACCCACGGCCATCACAGCATGTATCATTTACAGAAGGACTCTGTTATTTCTAACAATGTTAGTGTTTTTATTGAAAACAAAAAGATTTCACATCATAACACTATTCAAATTGAAAGTTTCCTTAATAACATCTTGCCTGGTGGAAATCACCCAGTTTGAATATATTTCCCTATTTTCCAACAATTTTTTTTTGATATTTCGGAATTAACCCTGATCACATCATCATATGAATTTTAGTAACAGTTCCGGATAATTCCGGAAAATGAAACCATGATTTTTTCCTTTTCAAAACCAGGAGCACTCCTTTTGCTTTTTAAGGTTCATGGGTTTTTCATCCAATGACATTCATCAGACACATAGCATTACTTTTTGCTGCAATAATGAGAAATGATCTGTGTCACAGCGACCTAAGGAGAAACATTTGCTCTAGTAACCTAATTGTGATATTATTGTTGCGTGTATAAATATCTCTTCATGGTGATATTATCTAAAAGAACAATGATTTTCCACATTAAAGTAACATGGCTATCAAAATCGCTGTGAAAAGGATTTGAACCTGTGAGGGCATATCCATTTGATTTCAAGTCAAACGCCTTAACCACTCGGCCATCACAGCTTGTATCATTTATAGAAGGACTCTGTTATTTCTAACAATGTTAGTGTTTTTATTGAAAACAAAAAGATTTCATATCATAACACTATTCAAGTTCAAAGTTTCCTTAATAACATCTTGCCTGGTGGAAATCACCCAGTTTGAATCTATTTCCGTATTTTACAGCCATTTTTTTTATATTTCAGAATTAACCCTGATCACATCATTATGAATTTTAGTAACAGTTCCGGATAATGTAAAATGAAACCATGATTTTTCCTTTTCAAAACAAGAGCATTCCTTTGCTTATTAAGGTTTCATGGGTTTTTCATCCAATGACATTCATCTTACACATGGCATTACTTTTTGCTGCAATAATGAGAAATGATCTGTGTCATAGTGATAAGGAGAAACATTTGCTCTAGTAACCTAATTGTGATATTATTGTTGTGTATAAATCTCTTCCTGGTGATATTATCTAAAGAACAATGATTGCCACATCAAAGTAACATTGCTGAGCAAAATCGCTGTGAACAGGATTTGAACCTGTGAGGGAATATCCCATTTGATTTCTAGTCAAACGCCTTAACCACTCGGCCATCACAGCTTGTATCATTTATAGAAGGACTCTGTTATTTCTAACAATGTTAATGTTGTTATTGAAAACAAAAAGATTTCAGATCATAACACTATTCAAATTCAAAGTTTTCTTAATACTATCTTGCCTGGTGGAAATCACCTAGTTTGAATATATTTCCCTATTTTCCAACAATCCCAGTTCTTGATATTTCAGAATTACCCCTGATCACATGATTATTTGAATTTTAGTAACAGTTCCGGATAATGTAAAATGAAACCATGATTTTTTCCTTTTCAAAACCAGGAGCACTCCTTTTGCTTTTTAAGGTTCATGGTTTTTCATCCAATGACATTCATCAGACACATAACATTACTTTTTGCTGCAATAATGAGAAATGATCTGTGTCACAGTGACCTAAGGAGAAACATTTGCTCTAGTAACCTAATTGTGATATTATTGTTGCGTGTATAAATATCTCTTCCTGGTGATATTATCTAAAAGAACAATGATTTTCCACATCAAAGTAACATTGCTGGCAAAATCGCTGTGAACAGGATTTGAACCTGTGAGGGAATATCCTATTTGATTTCTAGTCAAACGCCTTAACCACTCGGCCATCACAGCTTGTATCATTTATAGAAGGACTCTGTTATTTCTAACAATGTTAATGTTTTTATTGAAAACAAAAAGATTTCAATCATAACACTATTCAAATTCAAAGTTTCCTTAATACTATCTTGCCTGGTGGAAATCACCCAGTTTGAATATATTTCCGTAATTTTAGCAATTTTTTTGATATTTCAGAATTAACCCTGATCACATCATTATATAAATTTTAGTAACAGTTCCAGCTATAATGTAATATGAGAACATGATTTTTTCCTTTTCAAAACCAGGAGCATTCCTTTTGCTTTTTAAGGTTTCCTGGGTTTTTCATCCACCAGCATTCTTCACAACATAACATTACTTTTTGCTGCAATAATGAGAAATGATCTGTGTCACAGTGACCTAAGGGAAACATTTGCTCTAGTAACCTAATTGTGATATTATTGTTGTGTATAAATCTCTTCCTGGTGATATTATCTAAAAGAACAATGATTTTCCACATCAAAGTAACATTGCTAGCAAAATCGCTGTGAACAGGATTTGAACCTGTGAGGGAATATCCCATTTGATTTCAAGTCAAACGCCTTAACCACTCGGCCATCACAGCGTGTATCATTTATAGAAGGACTCTGTTATTTCTAACAATGTTAATGTTTTTATGAAAACAAAAAGATTTCACATCATAACACTATTCAAATTTAAAGTTTCCTTAATAACATCTTGCCTGGTGGAAATCACCCAGTTTGAATATATTTCCGTATTTCCACAGCAATTTTTTTTGATATTTCAGAATTAACCCTGATCACATGATTATATGAATTTTAGTAACAGTTCCGGATAATGTAAAATGAAACCATGATTTTTTCCTTTTCAAAACCAGGAGCACTCCTTTTGCTTTTTAAGGTTCATGGGTTTTTCATCCAATGACATTCATCAGACACAACATTACTTTTTGCTGCAATAATGAGAAATGATCTGTGTCACAGTGACCTAAGGAGAAACATTTGCTCTAGTAACCTAATTGTGATATTATTGTTGCGTGTATAAATATCTCTTCCTGGTGATATTATCTAAAAGAACAATGATTTTCCACATCAAAGTAACATTGCTGGCAAAATCGCTGTGAACAGGATTTGAACCTGTGAGGGAATATCCTATTTGATTTCTAGTCAAACGCCTTAACCACTCGGCCATCACAGCTTGTATCATTTATAGAAGGACTCTGTTATTTCTAACAATGTTAATGTTTTTATTGAAAACAAAAAGATTTCAGATCATAACACTATTCAAATTCAAAGTTTCCTTAATACTATCTTGCCTGGTGGAAATCACCCAGTTTGAATATATTTCCGTAATTTCCAGCAATTTTTTTTTGATATTTCAGAATTAACCCTGATCACATCATTATATAAATTTTAGTAACAGTTCCAGCTATAATGTAATATGAGAACATGATTTTTTCCTTTTCAAAACCAGGAGCACTCCTTTTGCTTTTTAAGGTTCATGGGTTTTTCATCCAATGACATTCATCAGACACATAGCATTACTTTTTGCTGCAATAATGAGAAATGATCTGTGTCACAGTGACCTAAGGAGAAACATTTGCTCTAGTAACCTAATTGTGATATTATTGTTGTGTGTATAAATATCTCTTCCCGGTGATATTATCTAAAAGAACAATGATTTTCCACATTAAAGTAACATGGCTAGCAAAATCGCTGTGAAAAGGATTTGAACCTGTGAGGGAATATCCCATTTGATTTCAAGTCAAACGCCTTAACCACTCGGCCATCAGAGCTTGTATCATTTATAGAAGGACTCTGTTATTTCTAACAATGTTAATGTTTTTATTGAAAATAAAAAGATTTCACATCATTCTGTGTCACAGTGACCTAAGGAGAAACATTTGCTCTAGTAACCTAATTGTGATATTATTGTTGTGTGTATAAATATCTCTTCCTGGTGATATTATCTAAAAGAACAATGATTTTCCACATTAAAGTAACATGGCTAGCAAAATCGCTGTGAACAGGATTTGAACCTGTGAGGGAATATCCCATTTGATTTCAAGTCAAACGCCTTAACCACTCGGCCATCACAGCATGTATCATTTACAGAAGGACTCTGTTATTTCTAACAATGTTAGTGTTTTTATTGAAAACAAAAAGATTTCACATCATAACACTATTCAAATTCAAAGTTTCCTTAATAACATCTTGCCTGGTGGAAATCACCCAGTTTGAATCTATTTCCGTATTTTCAGCCATTTTTTTATATTTCAGAATTAACCCTGATCACATCATTATATGAATTTTAGTAACAGTTCCGGATAATGTAAAATGAAACCATGATTTTTTCCTTTTCAAAACCAGAGCATCCTTTTGCTTTTAAGGTTTCATGGGTTTTTCATCCAATGACATTCATCATACACATGGCATTACTTTTTGCTGCAATAATGAGAAATGATCTGTGTCACAGTGACCTAAGGAGAAACATTTGCTCTAGTAACCTAATTGTGATATTATTGTTGCGTGTATAAATCTCTTCCTGGTGATATTATCTAAAAGAACAATGATTTTCCACATCAAAGTAACATTGCTAGCAAAATGGCTGTGAACAGGATTTGAACCTGTGAGGGAATATCCCATTTGATTTCTAGTCAAACGCCTTAACCACTCGGCCATCACAGCTGTATCATTTATAGAAGGACTCTGTTATTTCTAACAATGTTAATGTTTTTATTGAAAACAAAAAGATTTCACATCATAACACTATTCAAATTCAAAGTTTCCTTAATACTATCTTGCCTGGTGGAAATCACCTAGTTTGAATATATTTCCCTATTTTCCAACAATCCCATTTTTTGATATTTCAGAATTACCCCTGATCACATGATTATATGAATTTTAGTAACAGTTCCGGATAATGTAAAATGAAACCATGATTTTTTCCTTTTCAAAACCAGGAGCATCCTTTTGCTTTTTAAGGTTCATGGGTTTTTCATCCAAGCATTCTCACACACATACATTACTTTTTGCTGCAATAATGAGAAATGATCTGTGTCACAGTGACCTAAGGAGAAACATTTGCTCTAGTAACCTAATTGTGATATTATTGTTGTGTGTATAAATCTCTTCCTGGTGATATTATCTAAAAGAACAATGATTTTCCACATTAAAGTAACATGGCTAAAATCGCTGTGAAAGGATTTGAACCTGTGAGGGAATATCCCATTTGATTTCAAGTCAAACGCCTTAACCACTCGGCCATCACAGCTTGTATCATTTATAGAAGGACTCTGTTATTTCTAACAATGTTAGTGTTTTTATTGAAAACAAAAAGATTTCACATCATAACACTATTCAAATTCAAAGTTTCCTTAATAACATCTTGCCTGGTGGAAATCACCCAGTTTGAATATATTTCCGTATTTTAAGCCATTTTTTTTATATTTCAGAATTAACCCTGATCACATCATTATATGAATTTTAGTAACAGTTCCGGATAATGTAAAATGAAACCATGATTTTTTCCTTTTCAAAACCAGGAGCACTCCTTTTGCTTTTAAGGTTCATGGGTTTTTCATCCAATGACATTCATCACACATGGCATTACTTTTTGCTGCAATAATGAGAAATGATCTGTGTCAAGTGACCTAAGGAGAAACATTTGCTCTAGTAACCTAATTGTGATATTATTGTTGCGTGTATAAATCTCTTCCTGGTGATATTATCTAAAAGAACAATGATTTGCCACATCAAAGTAACATTGCTAGCAAAATCGCTGTGAACAGGATTTGAACCTGTGAGGGAATATCCCATTTGATTTCTAGTCAAACGCCTTAACCACTCGGCCATCACAGCTGTATCATTTATAGAAGGACTCTGTTATTTCTAACAATGTTAATGTTTTTATTGAAAACAAAAAGATTTCAGATCATAACACTATTCAAATTCAAAGTTTCTTAATACTATCTTGCCTGGTGGAAATCACCTAGTTTGAATATATTTCCCTATTTTCCAACAATCCCATTTTTTGATATTTCAGAATTACCCCTGATCACATGATTATATGAATTTTAGTAACAGTTCCGGATAATGTAAAATGAAACCATGATTTTTTCCTTTTCAAAACCAGGAGCACTCCTTTTGCTTTTTAAGGTTCATGGGTTTTTCATCCAATGACATTCATCAGACACATAACATTACTTTTTGCTGCAATAATGAGAAATGATCTGTGTCACAGTGACCTAAGGAGAAACATTTGCTCTAGTAACCTAATTGTGATATTATTGTTGCGTGTATAAATCTCTTCCTGGTGATATTATCTAAAAGAACAATGATTTTCCACATCAAAGTAACATTGCTAGCAAAATCGCTGTGAACAGGATTTGAACCTGTGAGGGAATATCCCATTTGATTTCTAGTCAAACGCCTTAACCACTCGGCCATCACAGCTTGTATCATTTATAGAAGGACTCTGTTATTTCTAACAATGTTAATGTTTTTATTGAAAACAAAAAGATTTCAGATCATAACACTATTCAAATTCAAAGTTTCCTTAATACTATCTTGCCTGGTGGAAATCACCCAGTTTGAATATATTTCCGTAATTTTTAGCAATTTTTTTTGATGTTTCAGAATTAACCCTGATCACATCATTATATGAATTTTAGTAACAGTTCCAGCTATGTAATATGAGAACATGATTTTTTCCTTTTCAAAACCAGGAGCACTCCTTTTGCTTTTTAAGGTTCATGGGTTTTTCATCCAATGACATTCATCACACATACATTACTTTTTGCTGCAATAATGAGAAATGATCTGTGTCACAGTGACCTAAGGAGAAACATTTGCTCTAGTAACCTAATTGTGATATTATTGTTGCGTGTATAAATCTCTTCCTGGTGATATTATCTAAAAGAACAATGATTTTCCACATCAAAGTAACATTGCTAGCAAAATCGCTGTGAACAGGATTTGAACCTGTGAGGGAATATCCCATTTGATTTCAAGTCAAACGCCTTAACCACTCGGCCATCACAGCTGTATCATTTATAGAAGGACTCTGTTATTTCTAACAATGTTAATGTTTTTATGAAAACAAAAAGATTTCACATCATAACACTATTCAAATTCAAAGTTTCCTTAATACTATCTTGCCTGGTGGAAATCACCTAGTTTGAATATATTTCCTATTTTCCAACAATTTTTTTTGATATTTCAGAATTAACCCTGATCATCATCATATGAATTTTAGTAACAGTTCCGGATAATGTAAAATGAAACCATGATTTTTTCCTTTTCAAAACCAGGAGCACTCCTTTTGCTTTTTAAGGTTCATGGGTTTTTCATCCAATGACATTCATCACACATGGCATTACTTTTTGCTGCAATAATGAGAAATGATCTGTGTCACAGTGACCTAAGGAGAAACATTTGCTCTAGTAACCTAATTGTGATATTATTGTTGCGTGTATAAATCTCTTCCTGGTGATATTATCTAAAAGAACAATGATTTGCCACATCAAAGTAACATTGCTAGCAAAATCGCTGTGAACAGGATTTGAACCTGTGAGGGAATATCCCATTTGATTTCTAGTCAAACGCCTTAACCACTCGGCCATCACAGCTTGTATCATTTATAGAAGGACTCTGTTATTTCTAACAATGTTAATGTTTTTATTGAAAACAAAAAGATTTCAGATCATAACACTATTCAAATTCAAAGTTTCTTAATACTATCTTGCCTGGTGGAAATCACCTAGTTTGAATATATTTCCCTATTTTCCAACAATCCCATTTTTTGATATTTCAGAATTACCCTGATCACATGATTATATGAATTTTAGTAACAGTTCCGGATAATGTAAAATGAAACCATGATTTTTTCCTTTTCAAAACCAGGAGCACTCCTTTTGCTTTTTAAGGTTCATGGGTTTTTCATCCAATGACATTCATCAGACACATAGCATTACTTTTTGCTGCAATAATGAGAAATGATCTGTGTCACAGTGACCTAAGGAGAAACATTTGCTCTAGTAACCTAATTGTGATATTATTGTTGCGTGTATAAATATCTTTCCTGGTGATATTATCTAAAAGAACAATGATTTTCCACATCAAAGTAACATTGCTGCAAAATCGCTGTGAACAGGATTTGAACCTGTGAGGGAATATCCCATTTGATTTCTAGTCAAACGCCTTAACCACTCGGCCATCACAGCTTTATCATTTATAGAAGGACTCTGTTATTTCTAACAATGTTAATGTTTTTATTGAAAACAAAAAGATTTCACATCATAACACTATTCAAATTCAAAGTTTCCTTAATACTATCTTGCCTGGTGGAAATCACCCAGTTTGAATATATTTCCGTATTTCCAGCAATTTTTTTTGATATTTCAGAATTACCCTGATCACATCATTATGAATTTTAGTAACAGTTCCGGATAATGTAAAATGAAACCATGATTTTTTCCTTTTCAAAACCAGGAGCACTCCTTTTGCTTTTTAAGGTTCATGGGTTTTTCATCCAATGACATTCATCAACACATACATTACTTTTTGCTGCAATAATGAGAAATGATCTGTGTCACAGTGACCTAAGGAGAAACATTTGCTCTAGTAACCTAATTGTGATATTATTGTTGCGTGTATAAATATCTCTTCCTGGTGATATTATCTAAAAGAACAATGATTTTCCACATCAAAGTAACATTGCTAGCAAAATCGCTGTGAACAGGATTTGAACCTGTGAGGGAATATCCCATTTGATTTCTAGTCAAACGCCTTAACCACTC